>APFE031478141.1:28122-40093 GCA_000404065.3 Pinus taeda | reverse complement strand
GAAAGCAACAAAGGCAGATAAGCGAAAGTAAATGGAGCAGCAGTTATGAAATGGAACAGCAGTAATCAAATGGAACAGCATAAGTAAATGGAACAGCAAACAGGAAACGTCAATCGAACGGAACAGCAAACTCAATTGGAACAGTAAAACGCAAATGAATGTACACGTTCTAAACTATTACAACAATCCGAGAGTAATGTATGCTGTGACTATATTTCTGAGCAAAGTGATATTGTCTTCAAGTCTCGCAAACACTTGTTTTATATGAATCCAATGGTGATACCAGTCATACTATTACCTTGTTATAGAAATGGATGCAATTCGAATAGATTCACTTTATGTAACACAGAGACGTGAATTAGGAAACTTATTCAGATTCAGAGATTAGCTAAGAAGCATAGTCTATCATATAAAAGATACATCAGATTGCTGAAACAAAAGAAATAATCAAACCACACCAATCACCGTATGATACAACAGCGAGTGACCGTCGGAGCTGGGCCCTTGGCTACCAATGGTACACCGCTTGAAGCTACTTCAGATACAGAAACGAAGTGAACACAAATTCCTTTATATTGATTGCATTAACACAGGTACACAAAATCAGGTCTCAGCAAAACTTAATGCTCAAAGCTTGTTCTGAATCATGTAATTACAATAATTGATCTCCCCCACGCTCAATGGCGTGGTATCTTTATATAACAGAAATGACGGAGATGTCTAGATACAAAAGATAAGCTAAAGCAGCGATCCCTCAGGATCAGAGATCCTGAGGGATTCGCTAATCGTTCAGTTCTTCTCGTTCCTTTCTTGCGTTCTCCGTCTTGGTGTCCCACGTTCTTTTCCTGGATCATTCGGCTCTATTTTTACTTGATCGCATCCGCATCCGGTTCCCTAGCGATGGGACAGCAGTTGCTTTCCCTTTACTTCTTGTTTTTGCTCGATGATCCCCTGTTTCCGCGTCCTTCTGCATAGAAAACATCGATTATTGGTGATTGAGCTTCGTTTGTCCATTTTCACATAATTTATCAAAACCCTTTTATTCTTTAGACTTATAATGCAGAAAAAGTTAGGAAATTTATTACAAAACCACTAGAATATTATTCAAAAAGCATACCTTCCAAGCGCTCCACACCAACAAGGTATCATACATGCCAAATAGAGATAATATGACAAAGTGATGACCCTGGGAAGTTGGCTGCCTAACTAACCCCAACGGAGCCCACAAACTCTTGCCGTTATATCTCATGGGATTAGGGTTTTGGTTGTTTAGAGTTTTCTCATATTTTTTGATAATAAATAGGACCTCGAGCCTCATTGTAACATAGTTCAGAGACATGTGGCTACCACATCTCTTATTAGAGATAAACTGCCATCACCCGAGCTATCTTATTTCCATTCTGTTTGTATGCATATTTCAATATTTTTATGTTAATGAAATGAAGTGCTTTTCTGCTAAATCTCTATATTTATGATTATATATGTAATTTGTTGCGTTCTTGTTTAAGTTCAGATCAGTGGTATGAGAGCAGTCTTATCTTTCTCTATTTTTCTTTTCATGTCACCAATGAGGTCAGGATATAAGGCGTTAGATATCAATCTAGTTGAACCATTGCAGGATCATCGTTGTAAACTCTCACGACCTCCTGTGGTAAAAGAAAATAAAGATGAGGGGGCAGGAGATCCTTTCAAAATGTTTCTCAAGGAAGCCCTTGAGCAATAGAGGAATGCGATCATGGATAACTTTTCCTGGATCCTTTGATGGCTACCCACAGGCGACGCATCTTCATCCAATAACCACTCTAGAGGCGCCACTCCTTTTAAGGTACAAGTTAACTTTGATATTCCCATATTTGATTGCCTGATAGATGTAGACACTGTAGAAAAATGGTTAAATATGTTGGAAGGATATTTTATAGTTCATGACTTTTCCAATCGGGAAAAGATTACTTTTTCACTTCTCAAAGCGCCCCACATGTCAAGGACTAGTGGGAAACCTATTGTGAACAAAAGGATGAGAGTGAACCCTCATTGTTTTCATCTACACCCACTTGGGATTCTTTCTGAGATGCCATAAAGGGACAATATTACCTTGTCGGATGGGAGTTATGAAGATAAATACATAAAGTGGACCACACTATGACAGGGTAGGGACCAAGATGTATCGGAGTTCACAAATAATTTCCATACACTTCACACAAAGCTGGGTATCAATGATACTAAGCGAAATTTGGTACTCAAGTACTGCGACTGTCTACACAAGTAGAGCTAGGACAAGATGGACTTCCTAGACATTTCCTCGCCCAGCACAATGTATGATACGCTACCAATATTGAGAAGAAGTTTTAACTAGAAGAAGCAAGACCTTGGATCTATGAATCCAAAGGAAGGAAAAGTCTCCCCTAAACCACAGAGAAAATCACAGAGCCAAGGCAGAGCTACCCTGGACAACTTGTTGAAGCCGCAAGAAAAGAACAACACCACAAACACAAATAAGGACACGTGAAAATGGTGTGAGTTCCACAAGAGCTCCACTCACAACAAAAGTGAGTGTCAGTTTTATAGCTCCAAATCTCACTATTATGGTTTGTGATGCTGCACTCATGGCCTAGGGAAACCCCTCCTTCCAGACCTGGTCCAAAATTTAAAAAACAGTGTTTTATTCCTTATACGCGACATTGCCCTGAGTTAAATGCATGTATACGTGGGTAGGCATATACCCAACCCGTGTATATGTATTAAAACACTTAAAAAAATATAAAACTCCTTATTTTCGGGCGGAGATCGCAAGTTTTACCTGCTGATCACCTGTTAGTGCCCATGGCCCAACTGTTCCCAACCAACTCCCAACTAAAAAACTACTTTGGGAGTGGTATAAAAAGACATCAAAGGGAAGGCCTAAAGGAGGAGAGAAGAGAGAGAAAGGTTACTATACTGAGATTTTTCCCCTGACCAGGTCTGAAGACCCTTGTGCCTTCTACACTTCCCCCATTTGTACAGGAAACCGTTGTTTCCTTGTATGTTGATGTTCATCCATTAGTTATGGCATCATGGAGTGAGTCTTGGAAGGAGATATGCTAAAGGCTTGAGGTTGGAAAGATCTGGAAGGAAGCTTTGCTGGGAGCCTGCGAAAGGTTACTTAGGTGATATTACTCCTTTTTTACATTCTATTTGTCTATAATAAAGAAACACGTCTTAGTTCCTGATATGCTTCTTCTTTATGTTTATGATGTTCATGTTTGAATTTCATATGTGAATGGTTGTTTAAAGTTCATAACCAACTACCTTCTTTTATAACATGAAGATGATTTCTTTATAATTCTTTGTCCATATACTGTTGTATTCTTTGGAATTGGTTGTTTTGCAGGACAAAGGAGCGAAAGGGACTTGAAGAAGGGTTTGGACCCTTGAGGAACTTCTCGAACGTAGGACCTGAGGTACGCCCCTCTTACTATAGAATTTGCTTATAATAGCGTAATGGTTGTGTAAATGTGTGTTTCTCTGTTTAGACAACTTTCAGTCTGCTAGGGTTTCCACCCAAAAGCCCTAGTGGAGCAAATCCCTCAACAGAATTGGCAACTCCACCGGGGACAACACTCTTGTTGTTCCGAGTTTGGGTGTTTGTCAAGCCATTCAGGGCTCAGTTGCTTGTTGGTTTGTTGTTACTGTTTGGTCTGTTCTTGAATTCTAAGTTTTGCCAGTTTCTTCGGTTTGTTTTTTATTTTTCTTGAAATCTTTCATATACGTTGTTTTCCTTAGTTACAGAAGCGTACGTATGCTTGTTTCCTGAATTAAACCCGCGTATATGTAGGTTTCCTCAGGCACAGTCGCGTATACACGCAATCTGCACATAAGTACAGTCGCGTATATATTGCAATTTTTCAAGATTTATAAATTTTTGTGTCTCTGAAGGTTTGTCTAGTGGTTTGATTCAGTTTGAAACAGTCATTTTTTCAGTATCAGTTTTTTGTTTTACAGCAAGCGTCTTACTCCGATTTCTCTCTGATTGTAATGAGTATTGGTCTTGTTTTGTGTTTGCAAGCTTCATCATTTTTTGCTAAAAACACGCAAGATTTCTTGTTGGAATCTTAGCTGCTCTGATTTATTAGAGCAGAAATATTGGTATCAATCTTTGTGTTGAATTTTGCTTTTGGTGACTTTTTGTTTGCTTGACAAAGCCACTTTTTGTGACCATCTACTTCTTTGTTTCATGAAAGTTGTCGATTGATGCTTTCTTGAAATTGTCTTTTTGATATTTTTTGGTCTTTGTTGCCAAAGCTTTCATTGCCGCTTTCGATTGTTAAAAAGCATCTTTAAACACATTTATTTTTGTTGAGTTTTCATTCGTTGTATGGTGTCAACTTGAAAAAGTGTTTCTTGCTTATTGTTTCAATCGCAAAGTTTCAGTTTTGTTGAGAGCATTTTTGAAAAGACTTTTTGTTGTTGCTTTGAAGAAAACTTTTTGAAAGACTTTGTTTTGCTTTCTTGAACTTGTTTTTCATTTGGTTTCCTTTTTGTGAATGAAAGTGCTTTATGTTTGTCTTGAGTTTTGTTTTTAGTGTTTAGACAAAATGAATGGTAGCATCTCATATTCCATCTAGACATTCTAAGTGGCAAAAGAAAATTTGAGAAGCAAAGCAACTTTCATTTCTTGTTTTAGAGTTGTTTTGAATCTTGCATCAAGCATATAATCGTTGCATTAGGATAGATTTCCATATCTTTAGGCATATATAGCTTTCTTAACTTTTGTGAGTGTGAAGTGTGAATTAACGAAAAGAAAATAAAAGTTTGTTCTATTAGAAGTTTCCTTTCGAACCCTGTAGAAATTACTCTTCATCGAAAAACAATGACAAGTGCACATGCATATAGTTAGGTTTTTATTAATTTCTTTTGCGTCGAAAAAACACCACTAGTTTCACTTCCATCATCCCCTAACTTAAAGAATAACCCATTTTAAAATCAAGTGCTAACTAAAATTCACTAGAACTTTTTCTTTTAAGTTAAATACACCAACAAGTTTTAGGATTTTAGGGCCTTGGATTAGGCGAGTGGAGAGTTAAATCTCCAAGGCCATTTAAACGTCAAACATAGGAGTCTGAATAATGAGAGAAAATCCAATAGCATTAGGAAGACCAGGAAAGCTTCGGATCTGGGAGTTAAGCACGAGGGTCTGTGAAGACAGGGAAGAGAGATACCCCCTCTCATACTTGTCTGAACTTACCTCACGACTGTTCCGCCTGGCTTCTGCAATAAGTTGGTATCCATAGTTGCTACTCCTAGGGAACTACATAGGTGGCTGCGGAGGGGAATCCCGTGGCACCTGAGGTCGACATTGTATCACTCTCGACAGTACTACTGGAGGGCACCCTTGCGAAGCTTGGGGGCTTGCACCGGCACAGGTTATTGTTAGGAGGTCAGCGTAACTTCCTCTGTTACCTTCGCTGATAGGCCTGGGCCCTCATCATCCAGACTATCTTCAGAAGGCCCCTTATTTCACTTTCTCATATTTTGGTGTCCGGTCCTAATCACCCGGAGCGGAAATACTTGGAATTTGTTTGACTGGCTGTATCTTTAGGGACTTTATAGTGGGTGCTCTGTGCTCTTGGTTGGCCTAGCTTTCAATTTTTTGAGTCTTTAGTTAGATCTTAAACAAGAAATTCAAAGTGGATGACCGATCTGCTAGACGGTCTCGAAGACTTCGTGGTCTTTCACCACCAAGTTTAGAGCCTTCTCCGAGAAGGCACAGAGGTAATAATACTAGTGGGTTTTGTCCCACGGCAATTGACGCATCGGGGATTGATCCTCCTCTCGGGGACATTAGTATTCAAGCAAGGCCTGGTACTTCCGCAGAACAAGAGAGGAACACTCTAGTTCTTTCTCGAGTTCGCTTACAAGCGGAGAATAACATCGAGGTAGAAGAACTTTCAGAGTCGTTAGCGGCTCTGAATTCTCCTCTACCATCTATTCATCCACACGTATTACAATACGTTGGGACTCTGACGCATAGACGTCAAGTCCAGGTTACACTACGCGCTTACCTTTGATGACCATTACTGGAAGCATGGCTTCTACAAGTGCTACGACTGTACAGACTGCCATATCTGTACAAGGGGGAGGAACTATTTCCATCCCCTCCGTCTCTTTATTCGGATCTTTTGCTAGCACGTCTTTTGTTGGGTCTACCTCCATTCCGTCCACGAGTGGAAATTCCCAAACCAATGCTTTTGGTTTTGGATTCTTCCCATTTTTCGCCCATTCACAGGGCATTCCTTCAACTCCGTTCGGAGCTGCCACGTCCATGATGAGTGGATCGGCTTTGTTCCAAGGTTTTCTGTTCAGAAGTGGTCATATACCACATTCCAACCCAACGATAGGATCCATGCCTTTTTCTTCTGTAGGACAAAGCAGCAATCCTTTCCAAGGTTGGAATAACCCTGGGCTTAGTAGTGCCGGAACTGGGAATCCATTTTTCAGCCAATATGGGAATAGGCCGTATACCACAGTTAGTTCATTCCAAAGTATTCCTCCCTTAGCTTCGGCTTGGAATCCATATTAGGGGTTATCAACTCCTTATAATTTTTCAGGAGGAAACTTTGCTGGATATGGTGGATATACGGCCGAAGTTGGTCAAACTCCGAGTTTTACTGGATCACAAGGCTTCCCTTTTGTTTCAGCAGGTTCTACTGGTTACTTTAGGCAGCCTGGTGCCTTCCAAAATCCAGGTCAATCTTTTCAGAGCTTTGGGAGTTCCGCCCACTCAGGGTGAAATCCCAAAGCTCCTCCTAGACTTCCGTTTCTGGAAACATTGAACTTGCCAGATCTCACTAAGTTAACCAACGATCCAATCAAGTACAATCCGGCCTGGCCTTCGGTCCCAACCAAACTCCCTTCGGACATTCCAAAATTTGAAGGGAAGAGTGGTGAGGACCCAGGCGACCATGTAACCACGTTCCACTTATGGTGCTCATCGAACTCCCTGATCGATGACTCGGTTAGCTTGAGATTATTTCAACGCACCTTGACTAGTAATGCAGCCAAATGGTATATAGAGTTTCCTGGGGGCAGCTTTACATCATTTTCTGACTTAGCCAATATTTTCTTAAACCATTTTCAGTTGCCTATCTGGTATGATGCTGGAACCGAACCACTGGCCGCTTTTCGTCAGGATAGGGCAACTCACATTTCTGATCATATTCAGGAATGGAGACGGAGAAAGAGGCTCATTAAAGCTGAAATCCCTCTAGAGTACCATCTAGAGTGGTTTTTGAAGTCTTTGATACCTGAGATCTCCAAAGATGTCTCCATGTCTAGGGTCTATTCTGAGGAGCAAGCCATTTTTAGGGCCCAACAATTAGAATTGATCTACTCTCAGTCTGGGATCCTAAAAAAATACTTTACATATGCTCCTGGGTCTAAGGTTGACGTAGCTAAGTCGAAGCCAGGTCCCCACACAGATGGTATTGTTGGGTTGGTAGACACGAATACAGTGAACTTGTTGAATCAATTGCAGCAGTTGTCTTTACAAATCGCTTCTAAAAACCAAGTCACATCGTCTAACCCTACAGCTTCCCAAACCTCTTCGATTAATGTCGTCCAATATGACAACCCCAAAGGAAATAAAAATTCCAATGGGAAAAAGAAAGGACGAGGTAAGAAAAAGAATCAGAATGGGAAGCCTGATGCAAATAAATCCGGCAATAATGCTGGTGGTGGTAGAAATGAGTCGAAAAAGAAAGTCAAGTTTCCATGCAAGTTGTGCAGTGGAGACCATTTAACTCATCTTTGCCCCAAGATTGAAGACGCTCAGTGCTTGCTAGGGCAGCAAGGGACTTCTAGTTCCCAAGCTGTGTTAACCAACCCTTTCCCCCAAGGGCAACAATTTCTTGCTGCCGTGAGTTCAAACCCTGGAACCTCCGCAGGGGGAAACCAGGAAGGGGACAAGTCATAAAATGTTTTCATGATGGGTTCTCATGCTAATGTGGCCACACGGTCACGTGATTATGGTGAAGGGGAAACTTCCAATGGTAAGTCAGTTCCTGAAACTAACAACCCACTTCATATTGAGCGACCTTCTGTTGAGATTATACCACGGGTACCGAAAGGATCCGCTAAGCGCGCAAATATCAACCCTAATATTAGGGCAACCCAGAATTACTCCATTGTGGAGGATCTGTCTCAGAGTCCATGTGCTATGTCCACTTTAGAGGTTCTCCAGTCGTGTCCTGCTCAAAGAAGTGCCTTACTATCGGCAATGGGGGCAGTGGATCCAAGTAATTCCTTAGCTCTCACTTCTGATATGAATAATGTCAAAAAGAGACTTCCTCATCACATGGCTTTCCAGATAAAGTCTACCTACCAGAAAACGAATATTTTTCGGACGGTTATAGAAAAGGGAGCTTCCACGTGTGTCATGTCTATGTCATGCTGGAAGGCTATTGGATCACTGTCGGTTGTTCCTTCACCCACCCTCCTGACAGCGTTTGATGGTCATTCTCATAGGCCATATGGGATTATCCTGACCTTTCCTATATGTGTTGGAGGGAAGGTCGTTAATATTGATGTAGAAGTCATAGATCCTAACCTAGACTATAATCTCCTCTTAGGAAGGAACTGGGTATACGAAATGGACGCCGTTGTTTCGACTCTGTTTCGTGTCATTTGCTTTCCTCATGAGGGGAAAATCGTTAAGGTTGATCAATTGGATTATTCTCTAGTCGATCCTCGAGCAACTTTGGACTCTACTATTCCCTTAGTGGATAACCCCCGTCCACCTACTGAGAATTTAGGAGTCGAGATGTACTCTTCATTAATGGGTACGTTTGATCTTCCCCCTCTTACGGCTAGAATAGATACAATTTCATCCTCTAGGGACCCTTTATGGAGAGAGTTTGTTCAAACTCCTTATTCTTCGGATCCTGGAACTTTAGCTTCATCTGTGACCACATCGGATGACGATAAGGCAAGTGGAATAGAATCTCTTATGTCTATAGTAGAACCTAGATGTGAATATATCCATAGCTCTACAGATAACCATTCTACTCCTTCCTCTGGGAAATAGATAGATGGTGATGTGGCTCATTCTCAGACCCTTGATTCCACTTATGCATCGGATGGATCGGACATTGTTTTTCCATCTGATGAAGCGATATTCGAAGCAATGATGACTGTAGATCGACCTTTGGAAGATTTACATCGTCGGTCACATTTTTATTCCCCTGCGCATGAAGTCGAATCTTGGTCCTCCAATCCGACTAGCGATGTTTGTATGGTCCCTTTGGCTCCAACACAGTTATTTTCCGAAGGAATTTTATTGATTGGTTCAATCATAATACCTATAAACATCTCTAGGAGCAAGTTGGCAGAGCCCCGAAACGGGCTCTACCTAAAGAAGTACTTTGCTTAAGTAGGAGTTAGGCAATTGCTTCTTTGTATATTATGTATATTTGTACATATATCATCAAGAGTTTTGTGATGTCAACACTTTTTGGTCTGCTATTGCAGAGGTTGATGGATGACTTGGTCTATTTTGGGTTCGCCGATGGTGCTAGTCGGCACACTCGGAATCTCGCTTCCACAACTTGGGTACTCTATTATCCAACTAGTCAATTGGTGGTATCAAGAGGCGTATGCATTGGTTCTACTTCAAATAATATGGCTGAGTATACTGTTGTTATTAATTTACTATCTGAGGCAATCTCTTATGAGATTGACTCGTTGGTAGTTTATCTCGATTCTCAATTGATAGTGTCTCAGTTAAACAACATTTATCGGGTAAGGGATCCATGTTTATATCGCCAGTATTTAAGGGTGAGGTTGTTGCAAGGATCATTTGTTTATATTAATTATTTGCACATTCCAAGATCTCATAATTGGTTAGCTGATTCTATCGCTAATCAAGCATTAGACTGGCACATCAATCATTCATCATAATAAAATCAAGCATCAAAAAGTCAAATTGTATATATATATTATATATTATATATTATATATTATATATTCATAAAAGCATTCGAATGTCATATGTTGTCCAAAATTTATACAAATTGGGACTAAAATGCCCATATCTTGTCCGGCATATCTAATGCCCGGTCAGGATGAGTGGCCAAGTAGGTAACTATCACATTGGCTACACGCCGAAAAGTGTGAACCCAGTCACGTGGCATGCCAACCACAGATGCTGCATATCCTCAGGAAGGTCCTCTATAGCAGCCACCGGTACTCGATAGCTCAGTCTCGTCAAGTGTCGCTGGACGTTCTGTAGAGTCCGTTTCGTCTCAGCAGGCGCCTCTTCGGCTCCTCGGCCGCGTCGTCTGTGCCGCGAGAGTCCATCTGGTCGTACTAGCCCAATGTCTGGATCATGATCATTATATTAGTCATTTGAATCTCATCAAAAAATATTTTTCAAAATGCATCATTATATTTGAAAAATCCAAAAAAATCATAAAATCATAAAATCCTTACCGATCTCGCCCCAAGCTGCGTCCGGCGGTAATGCTAGGTCAGGATCTCCTCGAAAATCCAACCCAGCATAGGGATAGTTGTCTACGGCGATGATCTGTTGATCCTACCAGGTGAAGAAGTCATCGTCGAAAGCAGTCCTCGGGACCTCCCCACCCCCCAGACGTTTCATCAGATCAGCCCACCGACCCATGCGTGGATCGCGTGGGGTGCTGATGGAAACTGCTACCCTGGGGCAGAGTGTGGGAATCCTCTCGAAGAAGAAAGTGCACAAGATAGTCCCGTAGCCAAAATTCTTGGTCTGTCCCCTCTTAATAGAAGTGAGCTGGCACCTCATACTGGCCAGAAGAGGAGTACACCAGTTGAACACAGTAGTGAGACAATCAACTGCCACGCTCATGGTGAGCCGTGATGCCTGATGCAGAGAGGACGATCCATTCACTTGAGCTATGGTGAACAGGATGATCCTCAGTGATAAACTTGCCACATGTGCAATAGAGATTTGGCTCCCAACTTTCTTGGGATGTCCTAGGCAGTATATCTGTACGTAATCCTCTATAGTGAGACTGCTCCGTGTCCTGCCCTAGGACTGTACTACCTCTCCCCTTCGAGAAAGGCCCATGATAAAATAAATATCCTCCAATTCTACTCTGAGTGGCATTTGATCAATCATGAAGGCTTCCTCCTCGACATCCCAATAGTCAATGAGCATTTCAAGCAGTCGTACATTGGCTTTCATGTTCAGCAGTTTGAATAATTTGAGCAAGACACATCCCCGTAAAGCATCCAAGGCTTGAGGATCATTCATAACTTCATTATCCACCGCTGCATGTTCTCTTTCACGCCATGTGATCGGCATCCTGAGAAAAAATTGAGTTTCAACCGTTAGTTTTTTATTAAAATTGGTTCACGGCATATACGCGGGTTACTGTACACACAGTCGCGTATAGAGCCCGTGTGTACGCAGGTTTCATATTATCAACCCACGTATACGCCGTGGTGAAATTTTGAACAATAGTTCAACGGTGAAACATCAATGAAAATCCTAAAAACTAGTCACGATGAATTGCAAGCTAAGTATAAGAGTTACCTGGAAGATTTTGAAGAATTTGAATGGTCGAATTTGGCACACGGGAAATTTGCTCCTTTGGCTCCAAATATTTGCTCTCCAACTCAATTGGTAAAAATGGTGAGTCCAAAATCCCTTTTATAAGTTTTGAAAATGCAAAATTTTTTCAAAATTTTATTTTGTTTGGCCTCATGTGACTTTTAACTTGGGAGATTGGAATGTCGAGAATGGTTTGTTTTTCAGGATATATTGGACATTTTCGACTTTTTCGAGACGGTTCCATGACTGCTGACCCGTCATGGCAGGTATCATTTTCTCACTGGCATATAGGTTAGGGACATCATTTTTCTGTTGCATTATGCATATTAGCCTCCATTTGTCGATACATCTGCCATAGGGTCGATCCCATCGTGTTATGGTTCGTAAGCCATCTTCACTCGCCGA
>APFE031478141.1:801-26463 GCA_000404065.3 Pinus taeda | reverse complement strand
TGGCTGTGTGAATGTGTGTTTCTCTGTTTAGACAACTTTCAGTCTGCTAGGGTTTCCACCCAAAAGCCCTAGGGGAGCAATTCCCTCAACAGTTGTGTATGTTGATGATATCATTTTGGTAGCAATGAAGAAGCCATGAGTTAGAATTTTGCTTTGATAATGCAGCAAGAATTTGAAATGTCCCTGGTTGGTGAGCTTACAAATTTTTTTGGTCTACAAGTTCAACAAAATAAAGATCGTATTTTCCTGTCACAAACCAAATATCTCAAACAGATCTTGAAAAAATATGGCATGGAAGATTCTAAACCAGTATGTACCCCAATGGTAACAGGATGAAGTCTCAGCTCAAATGATGAATTAGCGGTAGTACATCAACCAACTTACATATCCATGATTGGCATTCTGCTTTATCTAACAGGTACCCGACCAGACGTCATGCATGCAGTAGGAATAGTTGGAAGATTCCAAGAAAATCCAAAGGAATCACACCTTCAGGCAGCCAAAAGGATTTTCAAATATCTTCAAGGAACACAAAATTTTGATTTATGGTATCCTAGAGATATGGATCTTAAATTTCATGGATATACAGATGTAGATTGGGCAGGAAGCGTTAATGACATAAAAAGAACTAGTGGTGGTGCATTCTATATGGGTTCCAGATTAGTGTCTTGGTTCAACAAGAAACAAAGGTCAATTGCATTATCTACAGCTGAAGCAGAATATGTGGTTGTTGCATCTTGCTGCACACAACTCCTTTGGATGATGCAAACATTGCAAGACATTCAGATCACATGTACTCCACCCATATCCATTCTATGTGATAATACAAGTACCGTCAGTATTTCAAAGAATCTAGTGATGCATTCCAAGACCAAGCACATACCCATCAAATATCATTTTCTACGTGAACAAGTGCTTGAACAAAAGGTCAAATTGGAGTACGTTCCCTCCAAAGAATAGGTTGTTGATATATTCACCAAACCACTGCCCAGAAAGACACTTGAATATCTTAGGAAGAAGCTGGGAGTAGTTGATGCATCATCCTACTATTAAATCCTATATATTTGAGAGAAAGGTGGTTATACGTGAGTTTCATGAAGCGTAGTCGCATACATACGTTGGTTTCTATGGATACTGTCGCTTATATGTTGGTTTGAAGAAAAGCAGTGGACCAGACTCAAGAAGAAAGGGGTCTGATATGGTTTAGTGAATTATCTGCTCTACTTGATGATGGTTACAGTCTATGGATGAAATTTGGAAATATGTTGGCTCTCATAAGTTGTTGATAATTTGATGTATATCTGATTGATAATGATGCCTTGATAACTCATCTATTATATGAAATGATCAAATCTGACAGTGATCATCTGGCACAGGTTCAGGGGGAACATATGCTTCTAATAATGCATTGTGGGCATTATCTTAGAAGATCTTGGTACAGATTCACATAGTTGTTTTTGATTCGGGTGGAACAGGTTCAGGAGGAGAACATGGTTGCTGGTCTGGATGATGATTGATAGATGCTACTAATGATAGTTGTTGATGACTAACATGGTCTTGTTTAAAATATTTGGTCTCTGTTATATATGTCATGTATATCTTTTATTAAAAAGGTCATGAAACGACCTAATTTGTTACCCCACTATGCATGGGATGGATGATGTAATGTTTCTTGTTTTGACATGAATAAACAATTGGTATATCCCCTTGGTTGGGTGCATAAGTCAAACTTGGTATATCCCCACTTGGTTGGGAGATGGATGTATGTATGAGTCATTGGTGATAGGAAGGTCATTTATGATGAATGTATAGAGCCACATTCTTCTTTTAGAACATATTTTTACAGACTTTGCTTATATTCAAGGGGAGCATGGACTCATTCATGGAGCTCAATCAACACACTTTAGCATATCAGAGAATTCAGCTTGTACTCAAGGGGAGCATGACCCTTTTCCCTTAATGACAAATGGGGAGAGTGACTTGGGATTGCCATCAAGTCCAAAGGGGGAGATTGTTGGCTTTGTGACACAAGTGTTGTCCTTGTTGGCAACTATCTCAGATGACAGATCACAGTTCAGCAGGATTAACAACATAGAGTTCAGATCAAACTTCACAAGATGAAGAAAGAGAGGTATATGCAGGTTCACCATTGGCCAAGCCGTGTATACATGTGGTTTCTATGTATACAAGTCGTGTATACGTACACATGCAATTTCATAGAATGAAAGGCACGTATATCTTGGAAAACTAAGTTTTCGTCCAAGGTATTTGGTCCATAGTATTTTGATCCATGGTATTGGTCCAAGGTATCTAGTCCGAGGTATTGATCCTAGGTATTGGGTCCAACATATTGGTCCTAAGGGGTTTTGGTCCATGGTATTGAAAAAGGTCTAAGACTATAAAAGGAAGGGAAGATCATTACGCCAAGGTACTCAAGTATTGAATATTTGATGAAGAGCAAGATCTAGTATACAGGTTATTGGGTTATGGTGCATAGCTAGATCTGAATCAAGGATGAACATAAGCGCTTGATGAAGGATAAGATCTAATGATGGGTCAAGATATTAAAGCTTAACATGAAGTATCTTTATGTGGTTTTATCATTTATCTGAATAACTGGCACATGTTGTAGTCTGTAAATATGATGATCTGGGTATAACTGAAGTCTAGAATTATTGTAATGTTTAAATCATCATTTACAGATTTGTACGCAGGTTCACTATAGAAAAGGCATGTATACACACTGGTTCTGCATATCCAAATAGTGTATACATCTTTTGCAAATCTGTATGTATGTTCGCCTTGAGAAAATAGTGTATGCATGCAGGTTCGACACATGGAAGTAGCGTATACCTTATAAAATATATTTTAGCTGCTTCTATTTACTGTTGCAGTGTTCTGGCTTCTGGCTTGGGTTCTGGTTATTGTATTCTAGTTACAGTATTTTGAAAGATCACATTGAAGGGTTGTCAAAGTGACTGATCGATTCACTTGTGGTTGGTGCAAAGGAGATTGGTTGATGCAGATATATTTGATGATTGAATGATGTTATTAATGGATAAAGTCTGAAAATTTATGAAATATGGTCCCTGGAAGAAAAGAGAAGGTTGTAGCCTTCTGTAGGATGGCACCTACATACTAGTAAACATATCAGCTTGTACAAGAGCTAGGGGGTTGTAGCTCCCTTCCAGGAGAAGCTGGAGAATGAGAGAAGGTTGTAGCCTTCTGCAGGTAGAAGCCTACATACTGGTATAAGTCTGTACGAGTACAAAAATTGTAAAAAGAAGTTTCTTATTATTAAAAATATAGAGACGATTGTAACAGGTGATTTTCACCCACAATGGGTTTCCAGCTTATATATTGTGTTCATGTGTGTGATTGTTTGTTCTGTTTTTACTGAACCTGGTTACTATTTATATCGTTCTGATGCACTAATTAAAGATCACCATATGATGAATTAACTTAATCATAAGTTTGTAGGATATATGCTAGTTTCCTTAATCACAATTACGTATACACGCGAGTTCCATTAACTAAATTAGTGTATATGAATCTGATTATGGAAATGAAAATTTATTGACTTGCTAATACTGATTCACCCCCCCCCCCTCTCAGTATTATTTCCAACATGCCACACATGGATTTAAAAGGAGTAATGTATGGATCGTAAAGGTCAGAGAGATCCTGCCACACATTTGAAAGAGCCTCATTCTGAAGAAACAGAGACCCCTCTAAGTCCTGTTTCCGAGTCACCCAAGGAAGAGAGACTGTGGGAATATCCTATGACTTAGGAACAACCTGTCAGATCACTTACTCGGGATTACGCTTGTTCCCTCTCTCAGCTTTCCATCTTTCACTCTTTACCTCTGACAACTAAGAGAAAGCCAATGATCTTGAGCAAAGATACATTTGTAGCCACTTCTCTCAAATATATTGTGCTACAATCCTTGTAAAGTATCGACACCCCTTAGGAAGAAATTCCTGAGGGTTCTGCTTCTAAAGATAACTCCTCACTTTATTTTGAGAATCCTAACAGAGAAGCCTCCAACCAAAACTTCCCTGTCCATAGTATGGCCAATGTTCCCCCCCAGGTGGGAATCAACCTCCACCTCCTCCTCTGGGTGGGAATCAACCTCCACCTCCTCCTCCGGGTGGGAATCAACCCCCACCTCCTCTAGGAGCACTCCCTCCCTAGCTTGCATAGGATGTTGTAGCAGTACCCAGGCAACAACATCCCTTACCTAAAAATACAGAAAGAGTGTTACCTAATTTCAACCCTGAGCAGGGAGATACCGCTGATAACCATATTCTCTCTTTCTTCCTATCCTTGCATAGGTTGGGGGTCGCTAATGAAGGTGTGGTGTTGTGCCTATTCTCTTTTACTTTGACTGGTGCAACCTCCACGTCGTATTTTAGCTTGAGAGTAGGGTCAATCACCTCTTGGGATGCTTTTCAACAGGCCTTTTTAGACAAGTTTGGTGATGACAAAACACCCGCGGCCTTGGTTTTAGAATTATCTCGTCTGAAAATGGAAACCAAGGAGAAGGTTAAGGATTTTAACATCTGGTTCAAAACCTTATTCAACAGAATCCCAGCCACTGCTAGACCTACTGAGGAAGTGCTCATGGAGTTCTATTATTGGGTGTGGAGCCTGATTATCTTTTGTATTCAAAGGTATCACCGCATTGAACCCCAGTTCGTAATGGGGTGGCAACACTGCCTGCAAAATATTCACTGAGAGGGGGTCCCAGGGGGGGGGTGACTATGACCTTTGGGAGCCCCCCCCCCCCCCCCTTGTGGCGGGATCGGGGGAAGTGCACTCGAAGCTAAGAATAGATGTAAAATTGCCTTGTAAAATGTTGTAATTTCATAGTCAATCTGGGTCATTCATTAGGCAAAGATCCGACGGTAGAAGTTATGCTTAATTTAGGGTTTTTCGCCCTAGAAGGCAACCCCTCGCTATATATGAGGGAATTGTATTGTGTCTATGTAGATCTGTATTCTAAGTGAGGAAGAGAGAGGAGATTGAGAGCGAAGAGGGAGTTACAGTGGATCTATTGTAGGTTGTATCTCTTCAATTTACTGGATAATATAAAAAAAGGACTGTCTGTTTCTCCATGGACGTAACCCAAACTGGGTGAACCATGTATATCTGTGTCTCTCTTGTTTTATGCGTTTTATGTGTTTATATTTCTACAATATTTTGTGTTCCATTGCTCTGTAATATATAATTTTCTAACAACTGGTATCAGAGCCGAAGGTCTATTTGGCTGATAAACTCGCAAGAGAGGAGGGTTCCTGGTTCGAGTGGGAGCAATGGGGGAAGATGGTAGGTTTAGGGTCAAAAATTCAATGGACAAAACTACCAGCTGTGGAAGATGTAGATGGAAGATTATCTGTATCAGAGAGATCTATACTAACCATTGAGCGGAAAGACAAAGAAGCCGACGAGTATGATAGATACAGAATGGGATATTCTCAACAGAAAGGCACTTGGAACAATATGGTTGTGCCTAGCGGCATCAGTAGCGTTTAATATTTCAAAGGAAACGACAACAAAGGGTTTAATGTCGACATTGGCCAAACCATATGAAAAACCCTCAGTCTCAAATAAGGTATTTCTTATGAAGTGTTTATTTAATATGAAGATGTCAGAAGGTGGATTTGTTGTTGATCATTTAAATGGACTTAATACAGTTACTAGTTAGTTAAGTTCTGTAGGGGTAAATTTCGATGATGAAGTTAGGGCTCTGTTATTTCTACTCTCATTGCCAAAAAGTTGGAATGGTTTAGTTATGGCCATTAGTAACTATGTCTCTATATCTAGTACTTTAAAGTTTCATGATGTTTTCGATGCAATTCTTAGCTAGGAAATGCGATGGAAGAGCTCCGATGAGACATTAGGTAATGCTTTGAATGCAAAGACTAGGGGAAGAAAAATGGAAAGAGGAAAGAGCCTTGGATATCGCAATAAATCAAGAAAAGGAAGATCCAAGTCCAGATCGGGGATAGTGTGCTGGAAATGTGGGAAGAAAGGACACCTGAAGAAAGACTGCAAGTCTCGAAAGGGAAAAGAAGGAGATGCACAACAAGAAACTAATCATGAAGCGAATGTAACAGGTGATTTGTTGCAAGATGCTTTGATTCTTTCATTAGAAAATATTATTGATGCTTGGGTGGTAGATTCAAGGGCCTCATTCCATGCCACACCTGATAGGAAACATTTTTATGATTATGTTCAAGGAGATTTTGGACAGGTTCGATTGGGTGATGATAAACCCTGTAAAATCATTGGAATGGGTATAGTTTTCATAAAACAAAAAAATGGAAATCAGTGGCTATTGAAGGAGGTAAGGCACATTCTAGATCTGAAGAAAAATATGATTTCAAATAGGGTAGTTGGGAGGTGAGGTTGTGTAACTACTTTCATAGATAAAACCTGGAAGGTCACTAAAAGGATCCTTGGTAATAGGGAAGGAAGGAAAGGTTGGTACATTGTTATTTATGCAATGGTATTCTTTAATCCTGTTTAATGCTTTAACCTCTACAGGAAGAGATATGACATTGTGGCAATCATAGGCCTCGGGCACATGAGTGAGAAGGGGATGCAAATTCTTCACTCAAGAAATTTGTTGCCAAGTTTGAAGCATGTTGATTTAAAATTCTGTGAGAATTGTGTTTATGGAAAACATAAGAGAGTCAGATTTCTTAGAGTTGGGAAAGAAAAAAAGAGTGAAAAATTAGAGCTTGTGCATACAGACGTATGGGGACCTGCTCATGTATCATCTCTTGGTGGTTATCGTTATTCTGTTACTTTTATTGATGATGCAACCAGAAAAACTTGGATTTATTGTATTCGAAATAAATCTAAGGTATTTGATACTTTCAAGAAATGGAAAGCTTTGGTTGAAAATGAGACAGGAAAAAGGTTGAAGTGTCTCAGATCAGATAATGGAGGTGAATATTGCAGCAAAGAGCTTGATAGGTATTGTTCAGAGAATGCAATTCGCAGAGAGAAGACAGTTCCAGGAACACCACAAGAAAATGGCGTGTCAGAAAGGATGAACAGGACAATCATGGAGTGTGCAAGGTGCATGAGGTTGCATGCAGGATTTCCTTTACAATTTTGGGCAGATGTTGTAGATACTATTGTTTATCTAATAAACAGAGGGCTTTCAAGTTCCTTGGATGGTGGTATTCCACAGGAGGCATGGACAAGTAAAAAGGTAAACTACTCTTTTTTAAAAACTTTTGGTTATGAAGCCTTTGTCCACATTAATAAAGAAAATAGAACAAATTTTGAGGCAAAATCAAAGAAATGTACCTTTATTGGATATGGTGTTAATGATTTTTGTTATCGATTTTATGATTATGAAAAACACAAAATCATTAGGAGCAGAGATGTCATAGTCAATGAAAAGGTTTTGTATAAGGATCAACTGCAGGAAAAGAAACAGGAAAAAGAAAACAAAGAATACACAATGCTTGACGAGATCACAGAAAAAGTGATGGTGCCCGAAAATCATAATGATCAATAGCCAAAACAACAACCACAATAGTAACAACCACCTCAAACACCTGAAAGTGGTGTTAGAAGATCTACCAGGATAAGTAGACCCCCTGAACGATACTCTCCTTCATTATATTATGTATTGTTGATTGATTCTGGTGAACCAGAATGTTATGAAGAAGTAATGCAGGTAGAAACCAGGAAGAAGTGGGAGCAAGCCATGAAAGAAGAGATGGAATCCTTAGCACATAACCAGACTTAGGACTTAGTCAGGTTGCTTGCAGGTGAAACAACATTACAAAATAAATCGGTTTACAAGTTGAAGGAAGAAGATGGAGGTAGAAAAAGGTGTAAAGCTAGAGTTGTGGTGAAAGGGTTTGCACAGAAAAAGGGTATAGACTTTGATGAAATATTTTCTCCTATTGTTAAAATGACTTCAATCATAACTATTTTAAGTCTAGTAGCAGCGGAAGATTTGCATCTTGAGCAGTTAGATGTAAACACAACCTTTCTCCATGGGGATTTGTAGGAAGAGATATATATGTAGCAACCACAAGGATATGAGGTAAAAGGGAAGGAGAAAATAGTGTGCAGGTTGAAGAAGAGCTTGTATGGCTTAAAAAAGGCTCCAAGGTAGTGGTATCTAAAATTTGACAAGTTTATATCTGAACAAGGTTATATTAGATGTCACTCTGATCATTGTGTTTATCTCAAAAGGCAAAATGATGGCAGCTATATTATATTGTTATTGTATGTAGATGACATGCTTGTTGCAGGTTATAACATGCAGGAAATAAATGTGCTCAAAAGAAAATTGGAAAACTCATTTGCAATGAAGGATTTGGGTGCTGCAAAACAAATCCTTGGTATGATAATAACTTGAGACAAGAAGAATCACAAATTAACATTGTCTCAAAGTGATTACATAGAAAAGGTGTTGAAAAGTTTTAATATGCAGAATGCAAAACCAGTTAGTATACCTTTGGCTAGCCATTTCAAATTAAGTAAGAAGGAATGTCCCAAGACTCAAGAAGAAATGGCTCATATGTCTAAAGTTCCATATGCATCATCAGTTGGAAGCTTAATGTATGCAATGGTCTACACAAGGCCTGATATTGCACATGCAGTGGGAGTTGTAAGCAGGTACATGAACAATCCAAGAAAAAAACATTGGATGGTGGTGAAGTGGATTCTCAGGTATTTGAGAGGTACTAAAAATCAAGAATTATGCTTTAGTGGTTCAAACATTGCTCTACAGGGATATGTTGATGCAGATATGGCGGGTGATAGAGATAACAGGAGGAGCACAATAGGGTATGTGTTTACTGTAGGTGGAATAGCTATCAGTTGTGTCTCAAAACTGCAAAGTGTTGTTGCACTATCAACAACAAAAGAAAAGTATGTTGCTGCTACAAAGGCTAGTAAAGAAATGATTTGGTTAAAAAGGTTTCTAGATGAATTGGGTAAGAAGCAGGAGTTGGGCAGGTTATACAATGACAACTAGAGTGTCATACATCTTGCAAATAACTCTACATTTCATTCCAAGACTAAGCATATACAACTCAAGTACCATTTCATACGGTCAGCGTTGGAAGATGGATAGTTGAAGTGGGAAATGATACACACTAGCCAGAATCCTGGAGATATGTTAACAAAGTTGTAACCAGGGAGAAACTGAGAATCTGCTCAGTTTCAATTAGTCTTCAAGTATGATGAAGAAAATGAGAAATAGCTAGGTCCAAAGTGGAGTCATTGTCCAGCAAATGGAGCAGCGGTGGATTTGTTATAATCAGTCTCCAAGTGGGAGATTGTTGGGTGTGGAGCCTGATTATCTTCTGTATTCAAAGGTATCACCACATTGGACCCCAATTCGTAATGGGGCAGCAATGCCGCCCATAAAATATTCGCTGCATGGGGGTCCAGTGGGGGTGGCTATGACCTCTGGAAACCCCCCCCTGGCGGGGGTATCGGGGGTAGTGCCCCTGAAGCTAAGAATTAATGTAAAATTTCCTTCTAAAATGTTGTAATTTTGTAGTCAATCTGGGTCGTTCATTAAGCGGAGATTTGATGGTAGAAGTTATGCTTAATTTAGGGATTTTTACCCTAGAAGGCAACCCCTTGCTATATATGAGGGAATTGTATTGTGTCTATGTTTATCTATATTTTAAGTGAGGAAGAGAGGATATTGAGAGTGAAGAGGGACCTATTAGCACCTAAATCTGCCTCAAGCTGAAAGAAGGCAAAATTCAGGGTAACCACAAACCACGCTCAGTCTGGTAGCTAGCCCTACCAGAACAGGAGAGGGCTCTCTCCGTGTCACGCTCAGTGAATAAGTCAACGATATGGTCTGAGATGACTTACAGTGAATATTGATTTTATGCTAGGTAAATAAATGTGGAAACAAGAAGCAATTTTTGATAAATGACTGAGTTTCTGGGATGTATGGGACCAACGAACAGCATGAGCAGAGAATTTAACACAAAGGCACAGATTACTTCGTGAGGCAAGACAGGCAGAAACTCTAGCAATTAAATTGTAAATAATGCGGAATGGAAAGATTGTTTAGGAGGGTGAAAAGGGCATAAACACATGAATCCTTTCAACAGAAGAAGAACACAGAACGTGAAACTTTCCCACAGGCAGAGCAATAAACATGAATGCTACCTTATCTTACTCAGAAAATTTCACTGGAAATGAATATGAATGAACTGTGAAACATAACGAAATACATATGAAACATAAAGAGAACACATTTTCTACACTCACACCACATGAATCTCATGAACCAGAGCCGTTGCCTTTCATTAAATCTCTGTCAAAATATACAATGAAGAATTGAGTTTCTCTCCCACAGTCTCCCAGAAATTACAACCAACCCTTTGCAAATGGTTTTACATACAATAAATAGACTATTCCATTAGGAAAAGGAATGACCAAGAGTTGGGGGGTTACAAACTGGAAATGGAAAGCCAACCATTAGTTACAGGTGCAACATTACAAAAATGACAAATGGCTTGGGTGACTGCTCGCCTTCCTTTCCACTTGGATAGAAGCCAACTTTAGTGAAAATATTCTTTAAACTTTGCCTTAGGTGCCAAAAAAAGTGTAGTGTAAATGAGCAGGCCCACTTGGAGAAAGTTGCGAATCGAAATGTCGCGAAGCGGAAGTGATTTTGGCCTTTTTGTCTATATGCGCTGCACCGAAATCTATATGCGTCGTGCCACTTTGGAGGTGATTTTTAGGTACCTGCTAGAGTCCAAATTGTGCCCAAGTGTGCTTGTTCGAACGCCTTGCCTGTCTACTTTCCAACCCAAGTGGAATTTCTGAATTTAGTGCTCATTTTCCCCTCCAAAACTTCATTCTCCCAAGACTACTTCTTGTGTGTCAAAATAGGGGCAAAGAGGTCATTTTTTTAGTGTTTTTGACCTCCTGGGGACTCAAATCATGCCCAAATTTCTTCTCCACGCACCATCAGGCATGATTTTTCATGCTAAATCCAAAAATGCAAGCAATTTGTGATTTGGAGCTCCCAATCCTAAGTGTCGCACCAGTGGCGCGGCGCACAGGGAGAAAAACCCTGTGTTGTGCCCAAAAATTTGTCATGTGACCAAAATTGTCCCAAATTTTTTGAAATTTGGGCTGGAGATCCTCTATGAGGTTCTATGCTGGGCCACAAAGGCTTCAGCCAAGATTCTAAGCTGATATTGCTCTTTTTGCCTCTTTTGCCTTTTTGTCGCTTTGCTCAATTTCGCCTTCAAACTCCTTATCCGAGCCTTTGAACTCATCTTCCGTGCCCTGTAGTGATAAACCATCTGCCTCAATATGGTTTTGTCCTTGTCGGCCTTCTATAACAATCTCTCAAGGTGGATGTTGATACGCTCGAGCCAAGACTCTCAGTCATTGTTAATCTCTTGCTCTAATGGAGTGAGCTCAATCCTCCTATGTTGGGCAGCTTGGCGATTCTCACGGATGCTTTGCAGCTCCATGATCTCATGCTGGTCCTCAAGTTGTTTGTTCCTCTGCTCCAAATACGTGATAATCCACTTAGTCCTCTCCAAATTGAGTGCCAAGTCTTGGATCTCCATTTTCTGCTCATGAATGGTCCTCCTGAGTTTGGCACTCTCCGCATCTGCATCATCATCATGAATGAGGATGAAGTCGGCCTCTTTTTCACCTGATGGCCCCTCGTCATGCATGGGCCTCTTGCCCTTGTCCTATACCTGTGTTGCCGATGTCGAAAGTGAGGCCCCTTCCACCCCGGGTGGAGATAACACTCGCTTTGCTGCTGCAAACAAATGTCTACTACCTCTCTGATAGGTGATGAATACTGGCATCGCAGTGGTTTCATGGTGCTCATTCTAATGAGAAGGACCACCTGTCTCATGTTCAACCTCTGATAATACCTGTGAAGTGCTGAAGAGGTCATGGGAGATGAAGTCATCCCAAGTAATGCCCTGCAATCCCAGCTGATGATCCACCAAAATCTTAACTAGAGAAAAGTGATAAACACTGTTAAGTTGCTGTTGAGGGGTCTTGTGTTGCATGAAGGTGTTCATCCTCTCTATGTTCCTGCAAATGAAATATGGGAAGTTCATCATCCGTACCCTGGTAAAGTGCATGAGCAACCTGATGTGATAGGAATATAGACGAGAGAACCTCCCCTCACAACTGAAATATTTCATGATCAACTTCATGAGTGGAGCATATTCATCTTTCAAATATCGAAATGGGAAGACTCTTTGAAGCTGCCTCAAGAAAATGGCCTTAACGTAAGGCTCATAGTGCTACCTATTAACCTTATGTTTCTTGTGCCACTGTTCTCCAACATTTGGTATGTCGGTTGCTAATGAGACAGTTTCGGGTGTCAGTGTGAAGGTGACCCCAGCCAAGATAGAGTGATCTCCATGTAGGTGAAGCACAAAAAGATGGGCCAACTCATGATGAACTCGAACATTAGCCACCCTTTGACAAAACTCAAAACATGATAGATGTTGGAAACGTGACATAGCAAGAGGGCAGGCCTGCAGTTTTGTGAGGGTGGTTGGCTCATCCCTAACATGTTTGCCACTTTTGTGATGTCTCCTGGGAGCCTATTCTTCCGAGGATGAATCACTTTGTGTTTCCATCTCATACTCCGATGAATGCTCAGTGCCATGACTGTTGTATGTGTACTGTACTTGGACTGCCCTTTGATGATGGTATGAAACTGTGTGTTGATATGATCTCTGCAACCAAGGGGAACAATACAAAAGGGAGTGTTAGGAGGGGAATAATATGATGGGATTAGGGATTATGGGGGGGAAATTTTTTTAGGGACATGTAGGAGGGTTTGGGAATTTTAAAAGGTAGGGTTTTGGGGTTTAATGTTTGACAAATGAGTAGAGGGGATAGGGAATAGGGGTTTAGTAATGTTTAGGATAGGGAAAAAATGGGGAAAAATGGGATAAGGGGGGAAGGGAACAATGGAAAGAAGGGGAAAAATGGGAGGTGAAGAGGAGCCTTGGCATCAACACCACAAGTTTGCAACCCTAGAGAAAAGGCTTTGATGTTTTCAAGTGGTAGGGTTTAGGCATTGTTACACTAAAATTTGTCACCATGACTATCTGTAGTTAGTATGGCTCCATCAACAGTCATACTATCCTCCTTGTCAAGCCTCATACCTCTGCTCTCCATGTCAAACTTCAAGAAAGAGAGAAAGTCATTTAAAATCATGTTTATCTCTGGGTACGCAGGGTCTCTCTACCTTGCCTGCGTGTACGCATCCCAAGCTCATTGTACCTGCGTACTTGTACGCTCTGTAAGTCAAGGGATGGGTGCGTACTCCTATAAAGGTCAAAAGGCACGAGTTCATCTTAAAAACGTTACTTGTGGTCATTTCTAGAGCATTCTAGAATATTGTTTGACGTGTATTGAGCGCCTCCAGATGGTTCATGCATCCCTGTGAAAGAGGAACTTATCCCATCAAGAGAGGAACTACCCCATCCAAAAGAGGGGAGTATCCCATTGATGTTGGACCTGATTAACTTCCTCTAGAACACTATAAAATACAGGCATTGGACCAGAGGAGGGGAGGTTGAAAGCTGAATATTCCAAAGGGTAGATGCTGCTGGAATTAGGACTTCCTTGTAGAAGCTTGTGAGGAGAGATTCCCATCCTTTCTTGTTTCATTTGGAAGTGGGTGAGCTTATCAAAGTAAAGGAAAACTCTTGCTGGACCCTGGGAGGGACCTGCACAACACCAAGGCTCAGGTTGTAATGGTTTCTTTTGTTTCCTATTAATACAAATAAGTCCATTCTTCTCAAAAATTTGTTATTTATGAGTTGTTTCATATACTCCTTGGCCTGTATGTTAAATATGTTTTATTTTATGAGATATTCAGGTGCTATTTAATCGTTTGGTTGTTAGTGAATGTAGGTTTCAGAGAGAAGGAGGAGCTCATCCGGATCGACGAGGCTGGACTACTACAACAGCGTTGGACTACAGGTAGGATCTAAACACTTGATTTCTTATATGGTAAATGCATATTTAGAGAAGGATTGTTCTTAATTGTCTTGTTTGTCACTAGAAAGCCTTAAGCTTCTAGGGAGGTTGGTTTTGTGTGCAAAATTGACTCTTTCCGCATGACAGTATCTACCATGAACTCAGTAATGAATCCTCCTATAATTCGATTAAGCTAGTGATCAACAACACACATGATATTATCCTGCGATGCTTCCAATCTGCGCACCAAATCTGGGGCCCACACAATAGGATTGTCGAGTTTCCACCTTCCTTGGCTATCTACTATTTTTGTGATCCACTCATATAGCTCAGTAGGGAAAGATGCGAAAAATATTTCATGGATCTCTACATACAAGTAAAGTCTAACCACTCTTCTTTTGTTAGTCGTGGATTCCTATTCTCCTGTGTTGTGAACTCGTGAATTCTTCTATCTAACCAACCTTCAATTTCCTTCTTAGTTGGATTCCAATGGTATGACATCAAACATCTCTATGCATATTTCGGTCCCAACAATGGACCCATTTGTTGGCTTGAGGGGGCCTGACCCAGGTTCGAAGTTAATTAGCCAAACAAATCCCTACACTATTGGCCCTTTTGAAAATATCCCACGGAGCACAAATTGAGGTCTCGCCTGAAGCAGTATGGGGGGATGCTGGAACCAAGTTTCCACGCCCTTGAGATGTCTAAGGGGTTAGTTTAGTCCAATTGTGAACACCTTTGCGCAGGTCACTTCATACATTTGTGTAGGTCGCTTTGCACCTTCACACAGGTTGCTTCGTGCACTATTCTGACCTGCGAGGCCTTTGCGATCTATTATAATCACCTTCATGTAGCCCTCACCAGGGGCTGAGGTGATTTCACATTGCCCTAGTAGCGATCTGTGAACCTTCCCAAAGTTATACCACAGATCTTACTTATCTTCTTATAACAGTTAGTTATCTTCACGTAAATAGACACTTTATCTTATATTCACTTTATCAACACATTCATATAAGTTCACACATCATATAGAAAATAGAAATTCACTTTATATCTAATATATTCAATGCACAAAACTAGAAAAAGATACACATAAATGATGTAAAACTTCTCTTTATTACTTCTCCAAAGGTTACAGACTCAAGCCGCCTTGCGCACTCAGCTGCAGGGGTCCGCATACTCAGCTACGGACTATTATGCCTCTACGCACTCAGCTGCAGAGCCTTCTCCTACTCTACGACCCAAAGACAGGACTCTATACTTAGACAGGACTAAATTCTTCATCCTTCATTCATGATTATCATTCCTTCTTTACAACTTAAAGCCTCTCTCTATTTATACAATCCCATGGTCTGCAGATCATGGATAGGTTTCTAAAGCTGACATTACATTACAAAAATGAGAGAAAACAATGTTATGACTCATTTACAATCTTCATGCTCCACACCCACAAAACGCAAAGTCTTTAATTGGATTTGGTCAAAATCTGGGCTTTAAGCCCCAAAACTTGCCTTAGAGGATCCCACAACCAACATCTTGACCTTGTCTAGGTCTACCTTAATCCCACTCTTAGAAATGATGTTTCCCAAGAGATTACCCTCATATACCATGAATACACATTTCTTGGGATTTAGGGATATCTTGTACCTACAACATCACTCAAAAGTATTCTTTAAGTGGAATATGTGGTCTAGCTTTTCATTTTAGAACACTATTACGTCATCACGATAGACCATTATTCTCTACCCAATGATTCCATGGAAAGTGATGTCCATAGCATGTTGGAATGTTGCACCAATGTTGATTATCCCAAATGGTATTCGTCTTAATGCAAATGTGCCCCACTTCATTCCGAATGTGGTCTTAAGTCTGTTAGGCTCGGTAACCAGAAACTGGTTGTATATGGAGTAACCATATAATAGAGAAAATATTTTAGACCCAAATACTATTTGCCATATTTGTTCCATGGATGACACAGGGTAGTTGTCCTTGTCTGAGTAGTGTTTGCGATTCCAGATCTACACACTGGCGAATTTCCCTAGACTTCTTCCTTACCAACACCAAATTTAACACCCACATTGAATGCCACACTCTATATATGATTTTGGCATCCATAAATTTTCTCAATGATTTCAAATAAGAGGCTCAAGTGTTGTATGTAATTTCTTAGCTTCTGTTGGAATGGTTTATCCCCTTCCCTGAGCAGTATCACATGCTATATTATTTGTGTGCCATATGTCCTAAGTTCATCGTACATATATGCAAAAAGCTCATAGTACTACTTGAATAAGTGGATAAAGGCTTGTCACTCTTGTGGTGTGAAAAAAGTATCAATATTGACATATTTCAGATCCTTATCTATTCCCAAGCTAATCTGCTCATGCGACAATGTGGAACTATGGGTCTTAAGATTGACAGGTCCCCGAAAGTGATTCTATAGGTCATACAAATTTTCTAATGATATGACACCCTTGGGGATGAGGTTTCCTTTTATTGCACTAGCTTCATCCTGCAATGCCTTTTCATGCACATCCTCATCGATCATTGCGTCTTTAAATACATCAGTGTTCTCCTTTAAGCACAGTATCTGCTGGTCATCATAAAAATGCATAAATTAGTGATATTGTTGGGGACGAATGGCTTACAAAGAATTTCAATAAAAAAACATCGCTTATAGTGACAACCTAGGAGAAACATTTTCTATTGCATTTGCAGTTGCATTACACATTCTTGGAACATAAATGACATTGAAACGTTGGAAATGTGAAAAAAGATGTCGTAACTCTTGTTGATAACTTCTAAGATGAGGTGACATCCAATGTATGATGTTACATACCTATCGTACCACAATTTTTGAGTCACTAACTACTTTCAGGATGGACACATTGAGGTTAATGGCCTCTTGTAAGCCCACAATGAGTGCTTCATACTATTTAGTGTTATTCGTGCACTCAAATTCCAAGTGGCTAGAGATCAATTACTTTCTCTGCAATAGGTCTATTAAAATGCAACCATCTCTAGAGCCCTCCTACGTTTTGGAACCATCGAAGTAAACAGTCCAAATGTCATATGTACAGGGGCTAGGAACTAAACTAGTACTTCTACAACTATTGTTAATTGTACAAAGTTCATTATCACTAGGTGGACAAGGAAGGAGATCCAATTGTTTATTGGGTGGGACTAGAGATGGCTATGCATGATAACACCCCAGTAGAGTTTCATGGAAGAAATTTTTGAAAAGAATTCAGTGAGATCCATTGTTTCATTATGTTCATCCAAGGGAATGACAATGTGTATCATATATCTCTCTAATTCTACATGGATCTGATTATTTATACTCCTATACATAAGCCATAGATGTGACCAGTATGTGGGAAAGTATATGTGTAGCTTATTAGACCAGTCCCTACTCAACAACACTTTGTATGTTTTCGAAATGTCCATAATCATTATGTTGATGCATTGGTGGACTCCTCCATCAGATGATACACAAACGATGACATCTCTAAATTAACCAATTGCCTGGGCATGAGTCCTGTCTAGATGAATAATTTTTGCATCTATTTTATCCCATTTAGAATTGATTTTATTGGCAACAGATAATGGGATTATGTTCAATGATGCACTAGAATCAACCAAACAATTGTGTAAATTGAAATTGAATATTTCGAAATTTAACAACAAAGCTGGGTGGAGTGTACTTGTATCCATCATTAGAGCATTACATACGGATTTGAGAGACCATGAGACTTACCAAATTCCTTATCTGAAGAGGTAGCATTACCTGTAGAGGTCTTCCCAAGAGCTAGTAAGAGGATGTCCCACTCACTTGTGATATTTGTTAATTCAAACACTGAAATGTTTGAAAACCTTCTTCATGTGATCGACTATGTTGTAGTCCACAGAGGGAATAATAGGTGAGGTGTCTAGGGATGTAAATTCTTTTGTGGTTTCCAAAGTGATGGTTCTGTCCTTACTTCTGATGGAAACATTTTTTGTTGATACTGCTTTCCCAGAATTTCTCTGAGTTTTTGTGCTGACTTAGAAGTGGGTTTATTTTACTCAGGATATTTTCTTTAAATGTTTCTTTCGGAAACTCAATTGTAGTGGCTGACCCTTAGCTTTTGAATTTGTATCGGTTGGTCTTGTTCTGGGCCAGACCATCACTTGAAGAATGCTTATCGGCAATGCTCTTTTGGGATGTGAGTATACAGCTAAACATGATCACTACATGCTCAACACTTAGAGTTTAATTGGCCACAATAACTTCTTCCTTTTCCTTTGTAGGCTCAATATTCTATTTATCCATTACCGAATCAACAAGATACATAGCAACCATGCTCATGGCTTGATTCCATTGTGGGCACATATTCTCTTAATGATGTTCTCGAGGAAACACACAATATTGATTTGTGCCCAACTTATCAATGTTCAACATGACATTAGAGCTTTGCGCATACTTTTTCGGTTGGTTGCTTCTATTGTTAGAAGTTGTAGTCCTTCTAAACAAGTTGAATCTAGGAAGCTCATTGCTCATAGTGGTCTTGCTTGACCCCTGTCTGATATTTTCCATTTTATTAGACAAAGACTTCACAAGACGAGTCAAGCTTTGAAGATCAGATGGTTATTTCTCTTTGTCCTTGCTCATAGAGACCTGAGACCTCTTACCTATGTCATTGGAGTCTTTTGTTGGTTAATTTTCTTAGATGGCTCTGATTGCGTGTAGGTCATTCTCAATAGCAATAGCCTCTTCAAAAAAAATTGTAAGTGTTTGTTTTGTGATTCATTTCACAAACTACACAATTCTTACTAGTAACGCAGACATGTAGTAAGCTATGATGATGGAGTCATGAGGTTTTGTGTTTTCTATAAATTTGTTCAAAATTAAATTGAACCTATGGTTAAAATATTTCACATGTTCCTTTTTCTCCATCTTAATATTACCCAAATATTTCAATAACATGGTGGGGGTCGTATCATTAGCAAAATTTTAAATGAATGTCTTCTTAAACCCCCTCCAATTCTAGATGGAGTTTGGAGGAAGGATGTGGTACCATACAACTACTTTACAATCTAAGGTACATGGGAAAGGTCTAAATGGAACATCATCGTAACATACCTCAAGTATTTGCAGATGCAGGTAAAAGCTATCTAGATGGTCTTCAACCTTCACTGTCTTATCAGGGTAATACTTCGTTAAGAGATTTTCCGAATGCCTTGGCATCTTGTGTAGAACACCTAGAAAATAAAGTCGACCCTGAGTCATCTAGTATAGATTTTGGTCTGCCATGTCTTATTCTTTGTTTTCCTCCTCTTATTTATCATAATTTGATGGCTATTCTTCCTCTTCTTATTATCCACCTATCCCGTTGAACGTTATGTCTGAGAGTAGAACATTGTCTTCATCACCATTGTGAAAGAGTGGAGGCTCCTTTTTTTTCCATAGAATCTGTTAATTCTTCAAGAGTGGAAAGAACCATGTCTTCAATATTAAAAACTATTATCCCCTTGGAGGTGGTATTCTTCTTCTTTGGATAATATGGAAGAATGATTACTCTGAGGATCAATCCAACAAATTCTGCAAATTAATGAGTTATAGGGTGACTGCCTTGAATCTGATCATACAAAATTTCATGTTCAGGCCTGGGATGAGAAGAGTCACCAACTTTAGAAGCACAAGTAGGGGAGGTGAAATGAATGTTTCTACCTTCACCGGAATATGGAATAATGGGGTCGGTGGGTTTATCAATGATAAAATACTAGCTTCACTCCTTCTAGCACTAGAAATGTTGATAGTGCTTAACTTGCCAACATTCAAGAGATATCTCCGATATGAAGTCTTGATTATACCTCACACCATTTGGTGTAGGAGTCCCATCTAGTATAAAGGCCTACTTTCCAAATCCTTAAGTCTTCCCTGGCTTTAGCTATTAGCACGATAGAGGGATGCAATGGTATCTTCAAAAAGCTAGGGGGTGTGCCTAATAAGTGTTCATTTGCAAATGTGTCAAGGTTTTTCTACTACAAGGGATGAGTGGGAGAAAGTGAGCGTCTAAGTGAGAGGTAATAGTACCATCTAAGAAGAGATGCACATGAAGTAGAAATATTCGTCTAACGCCCAAGAGAATAGGCCATAATGAAAGTGAGAGTTGTTATAACCAAAAAACAAAGAAAGGTTTGTCTAATATCCCAAGGAATATTCCACAAGGATGGAACACCAATAAGAACCAGTAAAACACATTCTCAATAATATAAGTACTAAAATAACCAAAATAATTCAACTATCTTAGAAAATGTGAAAGCAAACATGAAATACAAACATCCGCATAATAGTATTACAAACATTTAAAGTCCATGTGCGAATAATTTATTGGCCTTTGAAGGTTTCTATTATTAAGTAAAATTCCCAAGACACATGTTTACAATGTACGCCACTAGCCCCAATAGTGTTTCATTGGAGCCACTCCTTGCTCCTCAAAGAACTAGCTAAGGAGCCAAGGTGAAAAGTCCTTTATTCATATAATGAGGGAGTATATATAACCAAGGATAACTCTTTGATTACCCTCATGAATGTTTGACTTCTTATGACTTTTCAACTTACATGACTCTTTGCATTCCATCTATGTCCTTTGGACTTCTACTTTACAATATGTTTGAATACAATATACATGGTCCACAATAGTGATGTGGAGTATGACCACTAATGACATGACGTGACATGAAATTGTTGACATGGAATGCTTGATGATGTAGCAATGTCAAATCACTATTGCTGTTGAGTGCTTGATGACTTCTTGAATATGCTTTCTCTTCACTTCTACATGGCTTGGTGATCCATAATCTTCAATGATATTTATTCTTGGATGGTGGTTAAAACTTGTGTCCCTTTGCTTTCTCTCGATTGATCAACTTGTAATTTCATATACAAGAGAGTCTTTAGGCATGCTTCCCTCATTATTCTCCTTATCCATCATATTCCATGACATGATAGTGTACCAGTTCCTATAATTCACTCATGACGAGACAACATCAATCCAAAAACCCCCTAGTTTAAGATAATGTATTTTGATCCATTAACTAAGCCTAAGATAAGTGATAGGTTGGGAATATTGGCTTATCGAGTGCACATTGTGCTATTTCAGCAGCCAAGGGGGAGAGTTTGATCTATGAGACTGCACAGTGTGCATCTTAGGGAGGCCTGAAGGACAAGAATACGCAGTTTCTCAAGGCAGTGGGATCTGTCTAAGGGAAAGGACATTAGGAAATCCAACTGTGCATATTTATATGTCAATGGATACTAGGCTACACATTGCTCAATTCTAGTAGCCAAGGGAAAATATTAACGGTTTAAGATGCAAAATGCAGAGTTTAAGGTAGGATAGGAGACATAACTGCACAATTCTAGGGGTCAAGGTCGGGAGTCAGGCACAAGAATTGTGTAGTGAAACAACCTTTGGAGACATGGACTACACATTCTAAATTTCTAAGTAGTAAGGTCACAACTTCGAGGGGTGATACTACACAATGCACAGTTCAGTTGGGTCCCACCAAAGCTATGTTGCTCTGTTGGAAAGATTTTCTGAAAAGGTTTGTGTGGAATCAATGATGAACTATGACGAAACATGACTGTAATCACGTACTTATCATAATTTTATGACACAAAAACATAGATCATTAGAACACATGAACAGAGCATTTCCCTCTGTGTGATTTCCTCATGACAAAATACAAAAAGTGCAACACTTAAGATAGGCATTTGGATGACCATGATGGCACTTGTGTGACAGTGCTCAAGACTTTATGTATGGATGCAATATATGATTACATGGTTATTAAAAAGACTAACCTTTGAAAAAATCATAATAGGATAGCAAACATTGGATGACAGCCAAACATGCAGAAAGATAACAGTTAACCCAACATGAAAAAGGGACCAAAGCACTACAAGGAAGCTCATGAAATGAGATCCAATGTTTGCAACAACACTGTAAAATAACAACGAAGGCTTTGAAATTGAGTGTAAGCTGATATTTTGGAGGGTATTGTAGTAGCTACAACATGTTGTTTCATGCCTTAAAATGATCCCGAAAGGTTTTAGACCCTCTTTTTCCAAATAGGGTTCCACTAGCAAAAATGGTACCGTGAGCTGATTCCTCCACTTTTACCACTCCAAATGCATAAAAATGGATGAAAAAAGATATAATGATCCAATATAGACCACACCTCTCCATTTTGGAAGGCTTTTGGTCCCCAAAATCTTCTACTATATTAGGTGAGAAAATGTTTGCTCCAGCTTCTCTCTAGTGTACCATTTAGCCTTGCATGGAAGTTTTCCTTTCATCCCAATTTTCCAAAGTTCATTCTACCCCTATCCCATATTTATGAACCTCTTCACAAAAATTGTATCTTCTATGAACTCTGTCTAGGCATCTAGTGCCAAATCCTACATAGAAGTTAGAAAGTGTTCCTCTTCCTGATCTAACATGGAAGACACGTAGTGTTTCATATTCTCTAGATTCACAACTAAGTAAATGAACATATATGGTTGTAAAATGAGTCGATAGGCAATATAACCCACCTTTTCCAGTATCTTGAAGGGACCATACCTTAGAGACTTTATTTTCTTACCATATCCCTGCAGCATATCCTTGTTCAACTGTAGCCATGCTTTGTCTCCTAGCTTGAATGATTTATTTGTTCTATGTTGATCATGCCCAACCTTATCTTTCTCCTACCATTTATGTGTGTCTCTTTTACCTATAGGTGGATATGTCTGATCTTCTCTATAAAATTTTCAGCCCCCAAGAGATCTCCTATAAGATATTCCTTCACTCCTCCTTGCTACCTGTCATGCGGAAAGAGTTATTTTTGCGGACAAACCTAACCTCCCTAGGAGTCTAAGACTCTCTAGTGACAAACAAGAAAAACAAGAGAAATCCTTCTCTAAACATACATTATTCTATGAGAAACCAAGTGTTGTTCGATCCTACCTCAAATCCAACGCTTGTTGTAGTAGTCTAGCCTTGCTGATCCAGATGAGCTCCTCCTTCACTTTAATACCTGCATACACTAACAGTCAAACGATTACATAACACCTGAATATTTCATAAAACAAAGCATATTCATCATATAGACCAAGGAGTACATGAAATAATTCATTAACAACAAATCATTGAGAAGAATGGACTTATTTGTATTAAGGAAACAAAAAAGGAACCATTACAACCTGAGCCTTGGTGTTGTGCAAGCTCCTCCCAGGGTCCAGCAAGAGATTTCCTCTACTTTGACAAGCTCACCCACTTCCAATATGGCAACAAGAAAGGATGGTAATCTCTCCTCACAAGTTAACAATGGAAGTCCTAATTCCAGCAGCATCTACCCTTTGGAATGTTCAGCTTTCAACCTCCCCTCCTCTGGCCCAATGCCTGTATTTATAGTGTTCTAGAGGAAGTTATTCAGTTCCAACATCAATGGGATACTCCCTCTTTTGGATGGGGTAGCTCCTCTCTTGATGGGATAAGTTCCTCTATCATAGGGATGCATGAACAATCTGGAGGCGCTCAATACACGTCAAACACTCTTCTAGAAGGCTCTAGAAGTGACCACAAGTAACTTTTTTAAGATGAAACTCGCGCCTTTTGACCTTTACAGGGGTACGCACCCATCCCTTGACTTACAGAGCGTACAAGTACGCAGGTACAATGAGCTTGGGATGCGTACACGCAGGCAAGGTAGAGAGAACCTGCGTACCCAGAGATAAACATGTTTTTAAGTGACTTTCTCTCTTTTTGAAGTTTGACATGAAGAGCAGAGGTATGAGGCTTGACAAGGAGGATAATATGACTATTGATGGAGCCATATTAACTGCAGATAGTCATGGTGACAAATTTCAGTGTAACAGATTGCCCCCTAAAATACGAAGCCTGTAATAGATAAGGGTGTTATATCATATAGGAAGGGTGAAGTACTTTATCATTTCGAGGATCATCTTGTGGAGAGCCCGGTCAGAACCTGCAATTTTCAACACAAAATACATGTATAAGATCATATCATCGCTGAGGTAGGCATTCCCATACTCAGATCAAAACTTTAACTATTGGACTAACTATCCTGGTACAAGAATGATTTCATAATACATCATAATCATAGACTCGTGTAGACACAGTATGGGCGCAGCCATCTGTTTATGATTGGTCTACAACATAATGAATACAAAACTCCTCGCAGCCTGGATGGTGGAAACTAGATCCAGGGTCTTCACCTCTACTTCCCGAATTGGTACGATTCTAGCCATGTGAATAAATGAGTCGATGTCGAACATGGTAGAAACCACTTGATTACCAGTCAATGATGTAAATTGTTAACAAGCGTGAGAGAGACCACCAGTTATGTCAATGGTTCTCAAAGTACCCAGCACAATCCATGAGATGTGAATGAATGAGTCGGTGTCGAACATTTCATGGAATCCTTCGGTCGCAAGTCAATGATGAAAACTGACGTCGAAGGCGAGAAACCTGCCATTGATGCATCTGAACCTCAAGGTACTGACGATTTCTAAGTCAACATTCTAGATAATGTGCTGATGTCGATAGAAAGCGACCCGTCGCAGGCAAGCCCACAACACGAAATCATAGTTCAAGTTGAAGAAATGTTGCTGCAAGGATTGACTCAATGATGACACATTGAATGATAGGTATTTTACGGTTGAATGTTTTGTTTACAGACCTCTTGAACACATAACGACACAACAGATGGTTTGGTGATAAATGACTCAAAGTCGACTCCCGTAACCCGACTAAAGGATGTCAAATGATCTTGGTCAACTTGTGAGACAAGGGATTTCCCAACCCAGGTGGATGAATAAGTGTCGTGTTCAAGAGTGGTAGTAAGGTTTTATTTCTGAGACAAAAGGATATCAAATAGGCTCATTCTTCTCATTTTTCCCCCACCATTTCTGGCAAGTACCTCTTTATTTTTTACAAGCTTGAGGAGGATAACATATGCGTGTTTGTAAGCTCATCCTTCGGATGAGTCCAACTTAGTTTTTGATGCGAACCCTAAGAAGGAGTGGTCCGTTCCTGTTTGTAATAGAACAGGTCCTTTACTGTGAAATTTTAACGAGTCCAGTATAGGAGAAACTCGGGGCTTTTCATGTTTAGGGAGTCTGAAAAACTTAGAAAACTCCATGTTGAACTTTTTCGTAAATTTGTGTCTCCCAAGCCCGAAAAAGTATAAAAAATATACCTAGGAGAACCCGCTTGAATCTTGCGACCAAGGATATTTCATAAGTTAGTGCCTTTGACCTGAAAAGTAAAAAGCGATCAAGGACACGTCGTTTTATTTCCAGTATCGAATTTGAAACGACAAAATCCCGGCAATCTTTTCCTGTTTTTACGGTCAGAAAAGGGCTATAAGGGGACCGTCTTTTAATTCCATTTTAACGAGTGTAAAAGAAACGCTCGGTAATCTTTTCAGTTTTTAGGAGTCAGAAAAGGGCTTAAAAGATGACTCTGATGTTTAATTTGTGAAAAATGACAAGTTTTCCCTGAAAATCTCTCTGTCCTGCACAAAAAGCAACACATTACTCATACCTGTTTGAGATGGGCAAAAATACATTGAAAAATGACCTTCCATGGTGAAAAATAAACAAATTTAGAATTTATTCATCCAAA
>APFE031478140.1:9793-26815 GCA_000404065.3 Pinus taeda | reverse complement strand
ATTTCTTCATTAAAGTAAGAACGACTGGTCGAGTTTCATAAAAGAATAAAGGCTGAAGCACAATAGTGCAAACTTCAGTCTGTTAAGTCTATTACAAAATTTTACGACCCTTTCTAACAACATGAAAGGGTCTATAAATATAATACTAATCTAAATATCTATAAAACATAAATGCTACTTAAACTGATATCAATAACTTTTGTTGCTATTTCGGCTGGCGATCTAGGGAGCTGGAGGATGATTCATTCAGTCGGTTGCTTTCCTTTAAATCTGAGCTGATTAATGGCAAGCATTGGCTCAATTTCCGGAGGTTTGTTGAGGTGCGAACTGAGCTGGGCAGCATAGGTGGTGTCTTGGATGTCGGGAATCATACACTGGATGGCATCTGTTAAACACTTGAGGGCGGTTCTTTGTTCATGAGGCTTAACTAGGAAGTGCCAATATGTTTCCATGTTTAAACTATTAACTCCGGTGATTAATCTTCCTCTGCCTTCTAACTCTAGATAACACGTTTGCTCCAATGCATTTGTTGTAATAATCTTTCCCGGTGTACACTGGGAAATCATGTTTGCTATGTAGAGAGTGTCATTAACTAGATTAACTAAATTGCTAGAAGTTAATCTACATCTTGAAGCTGCTCTCTCTGCCTTTAACACCTGTGTGTGCCATTCCGTGAAAAGCATATCTTTATGAACCTCAAGTATCCTTGGAAAATTGGAGGTTTTTCCCGACTTCGAATCTTGCCATTCAAGATATGCAGTAATAGCCTCATCGGCTTGATTCAAGTCATCCCTAGCTTTCTCTACCTGCTCATTTATGGATGTAGTTAATTCGCAGAGTGGCTCCGCTTGAGAGATTTGTTGACATAAGAGTTTAATTTGCAATATTAGCGCATTGTTTATCAACGTTGCCTCTTTCTTGAACTCTGTTATCTGCGAATCTCCTTTTATTTTCTCTAGCTGCGATGTTATTTGAGCGATTTGCTCGTCCTTGGTTTTCACCATTTGCTCATTTGCTGCTTTCAAATTTTCTAAAGCCTCCGTTAATTCGTTCTGTTTCTAGATCGCTGCCTGATCAATCCTCTGTTTCTCTGCTTCCAATTGCTGAGCCAATTGATTATTTATTTGTTGTTGCGCCAATAATTGCTCGTCTGCCTGTGTTGTCCTCTGTTGTTGTGCCGCTAACTGCTCCTCCGCTTGCATTACCTTCTATTTTATCTCGGCTAATTCTGTCTGTAAAGTGGAGATTTCTTGGTCTTTAGTTTTTAACAAAAGACTCACCTCCGATGCTTTGTCGATGGTTGTAGCTGAATAGGCTCCAGCGTACTGTGATAATTTAGTTAAATCATCGGAGGGATCCGGCTTCTCCTTCCACACTACTTTGCCCGTGACCGTTTGTTCTGGGAAGATAGAAGGTTGATCAAGCCTTCATCTCTTCCTCGATCGTTTTACCACTGCTCTGTGCCTTGGGCTATAGAAGACATCCAATAGCGGAATATCTTCTACTTGTAGAATGATTTGATCGCTGGGACCTTTCGGAATTACTTCAATATCTTTAGATTTAGGTGGGCCGCTGGTTCCACTCAGAACCTGAGATGAGGTATCATACTGCATATTGCTGGTCTTAGGAGTATCGGTACTTTTTGAGTCTTTCCCTCCACTGATAATGGTGTCAAACTGCTGCCATTCCTTTAGCAATTCAGGGTCTGTGATAATACCCACATTAATATCGGTGGTGGTTTGTTTAGATTGAGACTCCTTCAACAATTGTTCTCGTTTCTCCTTTTGTTCTCTGCGCTGTTTATCCTCCTGCTCTTTTCTCTTTTTATCCGCCTGCTCTTTCTTTAACCGCTCTTCCTGTTCTTTCTTCAACTTCTCCTCTTGGTCTTTCCTCTATTGTTCCTCCTGCTTGCTATTATGATCTTTCGTTGTGGCAGGAGGTTCCTTTGTCTGTTGCTAACCAGGCTCGCTTGATGATGCTGTTGGGGTTAGCGTTAATAAATCTAGAGGCAGAGTTTGCAACGTCTGCTCTCTAAGTTTATTAAACTCAGTTAACCCTTCATCATTGTATCTCATTTTGGCGAGTTCTTTGGCTTGACCTATTGATTCAGCTGAAGAGAACATGTCAGGGAACATATCTTCTTTATGATCAAACGTTGCTAACTTGGCATGTTCCAAAGCGGCATAGGCAGTTCGTTTTGGGTCAAATGCTCTATTCGGGATTGTAGCCAGATTTAAAGCTTGAATCTTTGTGGCCTCTTTTTCCGCATGTTTGAGATCATGCAGGGTAAAGACACCACATCTGAAGGGAAAAGTAGGCCATCCCCTTTTCTTCTCTTTTTTGAGAGTCTGTGTAGTACTCTCAGCTGTAATCTGATATGAAATTTCCCTTGCCAGTAATTTATCAGGAACATATAAGGGGAGGACATGAGGGTTGGCTTGGCTACCGAACACTCTAATATAATTAAAATGCTCTTCTCCAAACCAACTAGCCACTGCGGGCAAATCAAAGGAGGCTAGGTAGGAGATCCTTGAAATGGGTTTATCAAAAATTGAATAATAAATGGGAACCATGAAACCATTACAAATTTGATACAAGTGGTTTTTATAGGACGACTTCCACAACTTGCGATGATAAATATGAATGGGCGAGGGGTCCTGTGCAGTCCACCTCCAACCAAGAATAGGGAATTTGGAATTGAAACATAAGGTATCCAGGATATATGCACTATAGTAGAATGGGGGAATTTTTCTCTCAGTGACTATAGTTTTATTCCTAAAGTCACTAACAGCTACTGCTAGCTTATCCGAAAGGATAGTAGCCCAATCCATAATCGTTCTGTTCACTGCCGCCTCCATAAGAGGAACCATTTCAATGGTAAAAATGGCAGATTCGTGTAAACCCCATAATCTACACATCATTATACCCGCATAGCAATAAGGATAAGCCAAAGAATCGACCGAGTACTTACCGGAGGATTCGTGCTTGTGTTTATTTGGATTTTGCCTCCAATCCTTGATAGGTTCGGACTCAATCTCATTCTCGCTCGCAAACTTCTCCAAGAAGGCATTGTTGTATATCTTCTCCGGCTTGGGCAAATGATACATTTGCCTCAGGTCTTCTGGCTTGAACGATCCAAAAATCCTTCCATCTCTTGTGCTAAACGTTCTTTTCGTGATGGGGATTTCTTCAATCGCCCATCGCACCACGTCTGTATATGGGAGAATTTTCTCCCTGGCTGCTATCCTGTGAAGGAAAGAATCAGCCAAATCCTTGAGAGTGCAGTCCGAATTCTTTAATGAATCCGCGGTAGCTTCTTCTACTGTTTGCGTTGGTTTCTCGGCCTCAATTAAGTCATAAGTTCCTTGCCAAGTCACTCTAGCGAGGCCTGTGCATGTTGTGTCGGATATTAGGCCTTTCTTGCTGTTTGTTGTGGCTTGTCTTGCGACTGGTGGATTGGAAGCACCTGCGATTTTCTTAGACTTCTTACCCATCATGCCCGAACTCCTATCTATGACTGAATTCTGCACAGAGAGGCAATTTGGCGTAACACAGAGAGACAGAAATAAAACTTGCAATTGATAGCAAATGAACAGATGCGCAGCAATATATTCAGCTTTTAAAACGGGCGCGGAGATAATCTATGTAAAGATTTTAGGACATGAATCCATTAAATGGCCGTATAAAACCTGCCACCTTATAAATGCCCATTATATCATTATTCGGTCAAGAGATATCATTACGCATGCAATGGACGTATTGACGGCCGAGCGGGAGTGATTATGCCTTAAATATGATTAAATTGAGCTTTCCAATCACTTTAACAGCTTTCTATTGAAAACCGTGCCTTATCGCATCGCATCGGGGATTATAACAAGTCCGCCTTAACAATTGCATCGAGTATCGCCGATCGCCGATTTCGATATCGCATCGGCAAAAGGCTTATGTGTATTAAGACTCAAACAAGGGAACCCGCCGATTGCCGATCGCCGATAGCTTATCACATCGGGGGTATTGATATGGGGCGCTTTCGGTAGTGCATTGGATATCGCCGATCGCCGATCGCCGAATACTATATCGCATTGGCGGAAATCCTTGTGCCATTTTGTTGTGTCCCTCATGTCATTGCGATATGCGATCTTGCGATCGCTTTATCGCAATGACCGAAATTTGCTTTATTTATTTTAAATGGATATTGCTTTAAAAAGGGTTTTTATAAAGCGCTCATTTGATTATCGGACCTTTTGTTAAGTAAACTTTTTGATATCAATTTTATTTTAAAGGGACCCATTTCACATTTTAATGTTTTATGAATAAAAATAACATGAAATGGGGGGTTGTTTGTAGAGCGCAACACACTGCAATGAGGGACACTGACCATGAAATCAAAAGCGCTGTGAAACCCTAGGAGAGGGTATTTCACTGACTTTTTGTGAGAAAATTAATGAAAGGAGGAGCAATGACAATCCACTTACTTGCTAATGATGTGTTAGAACCTGTAGATGTATAAAATTCTTGCAATGGTTTATTTTCCTCCTACTTCAAAAATGTAGTGTTCTACAAGAAGCGTAGCGTTATGCCAGAAGCGTAGCGTGGCATGTCAGAAGCACAGTGAAGGGTTGAAATCACTAACTTGGATGAGAAATTTTGATGCTTTGGTAGATGGAATGCAATTTTTTGATGGAGATATGCTTCATGAAAGTGAAATAAGTAAATAGAGTGCTTTGATGGTCTTTTTATAGGTTGGAAGTTGATTTTTTCACTGGGTCATGATTTGACACCACTTGTCTTTTTCAAAAATGAAATGATAGGCTAGTGTACTGTAGCTTTAAAACTTTAGTATGCATAGTTACATATTCATAAGGATCAAAATGTACTTTAGGAATCATTTTAGAACATTTTCCCTAATTACTACTCCCATAATGATGACCTAGGTGATTACATGACTCTTTATGACCCTTTTTTGATGACTTGACCTAATAATGACACCTAATGGATTTACAAACTGATAATTTGGAAATTTGCACCTTGCAGTATGAATGACCATGAGATGATGACTAAAATGGTGATCAAGACACTTTACTAATGACCTATCCCAAGGAGTGATGGCATGACCAAGATGGCATTTTGTGACCATGAAATGATGGGAGCAGTAATATACCTAGACATACTGACCAATGATCAAATTTTTATTTGAAAATTCATTTGAAACTATAAAATTTTGACCTAGGACCCTACCAATTGACATTAAAAGAGTACATTTGATCACTAGTGACTCATAGACGCTAACATAACTAATAAAAAAAAATGCAAGAGGCATAAATGAACATGCAACAATAGGAGCCAAGACAATATGTTACCAAGAAGTATCAAGGCTTTATGTTAAATAACTGGGTTAAAATATTTCAAATATGATGCAAACCCTTTCCAATACTCAAGATAGGAACAAGGTCAAACTCCTAAAACCAGACGAAATTGATTTCATCATGGGAACATGTCATCTAGAGAGAATCCTATTTACTAAACTTTGAGGAAAATCATTCCTTAAGAGGGTGACAATGTTATAAACATAATAGGAATAAAATAATTAGGCTAATGAAATGTAAAAGAGCACATAGTCCTTGACATAATGACTCATCAATGCACATAAGTATGCCATCGCATAATGATTAATTTTATCAATATTCTTTTTTCATTCAATATTTGTGTGCTCACATAATATTCTAGCAATTTTAGTGATAGACAAGTTCACTTATCTCCAATTATTTGAGCACGGAATGATGTGCTCTGGACTCTCTTATTAAATCACTTGGCATATTGGGTGGTTTTTTACATGTACATCACTTCATTTGTCATAGACTACTTATCTTCATAAAATGCTTCACTTGTTCTCACTTGTTGAAATGGTTCTAGTCCATCAATGGCCAATTTGACCCTGTCTTAACTTTTTTGTAGACTTATTCATGGAGCAGGATTTTTATTTGACTTGTATTCACACATGATGAGGCTTATTTTGATGAGGATTAATTACTTGATGGAGTGTTCACCCATTTGGTATATATATTGAATCATATTACATACTATAATAATATTTTACTTTAGTAATGGGGTTTTCACTCTCTCCATGGAGTTAGTTTTGTGCCCATTAATTTATATCATTGTAAGTGTTTTAACCCCTTGCATTTGGTGATATCGTCATTAACACATATTTGGAGGAGTGGTTACACCTTGGAGACTATATTATTTATCATTTCATGTTTATTTGAAGGATGTGCCACTTTGGAGATGTTTTACTTGGTCATTACACACAAACTCTTGCATCTTTGATGGGCCATATAACTTGGAGACCTCACATACTATTTTGAGGATCTTTTTTGTCCATAATTTGAGGAATCGGTTGATGGAGTAACTTGTCTTGGAGGAAATCTAGGAGGACATGAAACATTTGGCATGGTATACAAAATATTTGAGGTGTCCCTTTGCTTTAATCTCATCTTCATTGAGATTTTTACATCTGGCATGGATGCTCTTATTCTACGCATTATTTTACTTGCTCACTCTATTTAGTTGGTGAGTATTAGTTTTTTCCATATTCCTAGGATAGATCTAAGGTTTCAACCATGAATGTTATTATTTTATTAATGAGGAGGTTTGAGCATGCCCTTTATATATATAAAGATATCCTCCATAATGGTCATTGAAAATTTACATACTTTTTGAGATCCTCTCTTTATAGAATTTGAATGCTTTTTGAAATCATTGGCACTCTTGCTTATCAATGGAGCTTAATTTTTTGAATAATGATGTGGATATCTGGTTGATAAGGCTTGTCTTTAAGACCAAAAAGATACATCGATATCATTGGAAGTAAAGTGGGTGTGAAATTTCCATTTTTATCTAGTTTCTTATATTTTTTGTTAATGGAATAAATTTGAATACGTCTATCACATATAGTAGTTGTTTTTCGTTTTCTTCCTTGGTGATATCCTTAAAGGTCATAGAGTCATTCCATGTTAAAGGCTATTGTATGTGATTTTTGCAACCCTAGTTGTCCTAAAAATATTGTTGAAACAGTCCTCTAAGTTACCTATTTTATGCCATAGCCCATTCTAGAATTTAGGCCTCTAACTTCTCTTTCAACCACCCAAAAAAATCTAAAATATTTTTTTGTTTTCAATTTACTAATATTTCCACAAGTATAAATGTTGGAAATATTTTTATAGTTGATGTTGAATATAGGGGGAGACTATAGGTGTCCAAGATAAATATTGAAAAATGAATATTGTTGTAAATATTGTTTGGATACCGAGTTTTTTCTTGATGCCCAGTCTAGATACCCTATATTTGAAAGAATTTTTATTATAAATACATAGCTCAAATGGGAGCATAAGATATATGGTTGAATATCCTATTCCTATAAATTTCCAATGGTATATGGAACTCCCTATGAATCCATAGGAATGAGGAGATATGAAAGGTTCTATCAAGTTGGTCCAACTAGAAAGTGTAGGTCACCCTAGCCAGTTTTACAAGTCAGGCCCATAAGTGAACGTAGAAACACTATAACTAAAGGATAAATTAGTGCATTTGAAAACCATTTAAGCATGAAGAGATCTGAGTTGCACAATAGAAGATGGGGAATACTCTTGGGGTCCTAAAGGTGGAGCAAAAATGTGATTTGTAGAGTGAAAGAGTCATCTTGGAATTCTCACTATAACTTTTCTTCTTGGATGTTTCAAGCCATGAAACTTAGAGAATATAGAGGGGATATATTCATGTACCTATAGTATAAATTTCATATGTCTATTCATTGTAACCTCAAATATATTATCCAAGGAATTTAGGGTTCTTAAATGCTCCTGAAATCTGCTTGAAATAGGTTAGCTTGGCATTTTCACTATAGTTTTTCTTCTTGGATGTTTCAAACCATGAAACTTAATATGGAGGCAAGATATAATTTAGTGTTAGAAATTTCAAACTATGCTTTTCTATAATTTCATAGCTATGCTCTGAGGAAGTTAAGGTTCATGAATGCTCCTGAAATATGCTTCAAACATGTAAGCTTGGAATTTTCGCTATAACATGTTTTTGAGATGTTTAAAACTATAAAATATATAGGAGATAGAGGAAGATATGCATGTGCCTATGGTATAAATTTCAGAACTTTTTTGGCTATAATTTCAAATATATGCTCTAAGAAATTTAGGGTGTATAAATTCCCACTGTAGATCACCTGATAATGCAATATACTAAAGAAAAATACTTGATCTACTTCTACAAACAAACATGTGGAAGCTTAATCGATTTTGAGAAAGATCAATCAGAACACATATAACAGAGAATAATAAATCAATCACACATGAACATAGAAGAATACTCTAGGGAAAGCCTTAGCTAAAAACCCTGCTATTTGTATTATCAAACAAGTGGAAATATCTCAGAGATTACACAAAGCTTTAGCTCACAAGCTATCCCGCTCTTAGTACAATCCCTCACTGTTGCTCATAGATAGAATAGAGAACACATATGCCTTCCTTTAGTCCTCCAAGCCTCCTATTTCCTTGTGCAGTTTCTCTTGGGGTCCAAAAGCTGCCACTTGTGTGAATTACCTCACACACTACTCACCAACCTCGGAAATAATTGTGCAATCCTCAAGGAAAGAATTCCTTCTGCATGCAAGAGATATCCTCATGGGAGTATTCCTGCAATTGATAATACATTGTCCCATCCTCTGATCTCAACTGGTTCTCTGACTGAACTGACATGCATGAGTTATTTATGAGAGAATATTCAGTTATCAGAAGTACACTAGTTATATGCATGCATGCATTAACTAACTGAACTCACAATCAGTTCCACAAATTGTTGGAACTAATCTAACTGGACTTAACTCAGTTAACTGAGCTAACTAATTACAACTCAAAATACAACTCACCTTTATCTCCTTAATTAAGGGATAACTTCCTCAATCAAAGGGATAATTGTTGCATATCTTCACATAGACTTCATGTTTGATTTTCTCCAACTAATTAACTCAAGATGAATTAATTAATTATTTTTCAAACAGTAGCTAAGATCAAATTCGAATTTTAATTCTCAATTTTAGTTCAGGGACTAACTAAAATTGGAACGTCTCCCGAAATGATATTTATAGCAATGCTACTTTTAACACTCCTATACTTAGCATTTCTTGCTGCTATTTTCAACACTCCCTCTCAACAAGAAAGGGATTATCTGTCACCTCGATCCTGTCTCTGTGGAACTCGAATTTGCATTTTGACAATGCCTTAGCCAAAATATTTGCATCTTGCTCCTCGGTCGAAACATACTGCAACAGCATGATCCTCTTCACCACACAGTCTCAAAGATGATGATACCGGATATCGATGTGCTTGGACCTATCATGGAATACTGGATTCTCAGAGAGTTTGATACAACTCTTATTATCGTAATAGATCACAGTTGGATCCATCCTCTGATCAAACAATCCAACTAGAATTTTCCACATCCAAATGGCCTCACGTGCTGCCTGAATGGCAGCCATGTATTCAACCTCTGCTGAGCTAAGTGCAATTGACCTCTATTTCCTGTTGTACCAAGAAACTGCAGTTGAACCAAGGTTAAAAATTCCTCCTGAAGTACTCTTCCGATCTGATGGAATCCCTGCCCAATCTGCATCTGTGAAGCCCTAAAGCTTCACTCCCTCTATCTGTTTGTACAATAATCCATACTGAGATGTGCCTCGGAGGTATCTCATCACATGCTTCGCTACCTTCCAAAACAACTTCGTACGCTGAACCATAGCTTGACTCGGCTAGTTCACCGCAAAGCACAAATCTAGTCATGTGTTCACTAGATACATCAATGAACCCACAAGCTGCCGATAAACAGTAGCAACTACTACCTCACCTGAAGTAGCATCCTCCTTCCTCCAGTTACCTGCTAGAGGAGTCTGCATGGGCTTGCACTTCTCCATGTGGAATCTCCTGAGTATCTCATTGGCATTATTTCCTTGAGACACAAACACTTCCCCATCCTTCTACCACACTTCCATGCCTAGAAAGTAGTGCATGAGACCCATGTCTTTCATCTCGAACTCTCTTGCAAGATCCTCCTTGCAAGACTTGATCAACTGATCATCCCCTGCCAATATCATATCATCAACATAAAGAACAATGATCAATGGCTTACCTTCTACTATGATGTGGTAAAGGTTCACATCCACTTCACTCTTTGTGAAGCCCAACCCAGTGAAATCACTATCGATCCTGGTGTCCCAAACACGAGGTGCTTGCTTCAACCTGTACAAAGCTTTCTTGAGTCGAAACACATGTGACTCATGATCAAAGGTCTCAAATCCTTCCGGCTGCTCTATGTACACCTCTTCCTCAATCTTGCTATTGAGGAATGCAGTCTTCACATTCATCTGATGAATCTTCCAGCCCATCTGAGCTAATAGTGCCAACATCGATCTGATAGATGAGTACCTTGCTACAGGAGCAAAAGTCTCATCATAGTCAATCCCCTCGACCTATGAGAAACCACGGGAAACAAACCTTGCCTTATGTTTCTCAACACTACCATCAGCTGCTTGCTTTACCTTTTAAAGCCATCAGGAACCCACCACTGACTTGTCCGTCTTGGCATGACATCCCAAACACTGTTCCAAACTATGGAGTCGTACTCCTCCACCATAGCATCAACCTAGACTAGCTGTTGCACTGCTTCCTCAAAGGAATATGGTTTGGTCTCTATACATTCCCCAACCAGGGTCATGTAACCAGTGTACCACTCAGGTGACCTCCTTTGTCTGCGCTGAGAAGATGGTTGTCCCACATTCTCTCTCGCATCCATCATCAATCTGTCAACTTCTCTTGAGCGTTTCCGCCCATCTATGGAAAACTCTGCATGAGTGGATGTCTCCACTCCTGGATCCTCTACATGTGGCTGCTCCACATCAGTCTAAGGCTCCTCCTCCTTAGGAACCAAAAGTTCCTCCTCTGCATGCAACTTGAGCTCCCTCTCAAGGGAAACTCGCATGGCCTTCTGCTCGTCAAACTTCAGATCTCTACGTACCACAACCTATGACTGGTAGGCAAGAACACCCAATATTTGTGGGGTGTATCAGTGTACCCCACAAGTATCCCCAACTCAGTTGTTGGCTCTAGCTTCTTCCAGGAACCTTTGGTCACATGGCAATAAACCGATGATCCAAAGATCCTGAAGTGACTCAAATCTGGTTTCTTCCCGGAGAAGGCCTCCACTGGTGTCTTCATCCCCAGTATACAATGCGGGCTTCTATTCTGCAAGTATATTGTTGTATTGCATGCCTCAGCCCACAAATGAAGTGGTAGGCCTTGGTCATGCAACATCATCCGAGCTGCTCCCACAGTCGTTTTGTTCTTCCTTTCGGCCACCCCATTCTGTTGTGGGTTATGGGGTGCCATCAACTCCCATTTAATTCCTTTTGCTGCACAGAAATCCTTAAACTTTTGCGAGATATACTCTCCACCATTGTCGCTTGGCCAGGCCCTTATTTTCTTTCCAAATTATTTCTCAACCAAGGCTTTGAACTCACAAAACCTTGAGAAGGTTTGATCCTTATTCTACATGAAGTAGATCCAACATCTACGAGAAAAATCATCAATAAAAATAATATAGTACCTTTGTTTAGCGGTGGAGGTTGTCAAGAATGGTCCACACACATATGTATGAACTCACTCCAGGATTGCTCCAACTCGATTGTCTCGATCCTGAAAGGAAGATTTTGCATACTTACCCAAGGTACAACCTTTGCATGTATCCACTTGCTCCAATTTACCCTTGGGAAGTTCGGTAGAAATCTGCTGCATGATCTTCAAGGCCCCATGGTGTAAGTGGCCCAATATTCTATGCCATAACTCGCCAATATCTTGGCTTTGCACCAACTTTGCTTTGTAACTCAATGCAGCACAATCATCTACCTCCAGCTTGCTAAGATTCTTTACTCGAATCCCAATCCTCTTGGTCTGTCCAGTGCTGATGTGCCTCAGGAATTCCTTTCCTTTACTAAAGACTACATCATAGCCTTTGTCTTCTAGCATAACAATGGACACCATGTTCTTCTTCAATCCAAGCACATACTTTACATCAGTCAGGGTGAGAGGAGCTCCATACACCCTCTGAAACACAACCATACCTTCACCTAAAACACGGTACTTACCATCATCACCCATCTCTATGCACATTTGGAGGTCCTTCTCCTCCAAGGTACTGAATAAACTCTTGTGGCTGGTCATGTGGAATGAGGCTCCACTATCCAGGTACCAAACACAACCCACCATCAATGAAACCATGCATGTGATGAGGGTGAAATCCAATTCGAACTGTGAGGCCAGTGCCTCACCATCTGATCCTTTCAAGGATCCCTTATTGGATTTCTTCTATGGACAATTCGTAGCATAATGGCCCACCTCATGACAATGAAAGCATCGCACTTTCGATTTGTCAATCTTCTTCCCACAATGGGAAGAAATCGATTTGGAATGGGAAGCCTTCCCCTTCCCTTTCCTCGCCTTACTCACTAAGGCTATATTTTCTTAATCATCATGCTTTGATGAAGATCCATCTCTGGTGCTTCTCCTTATCTCCTCCTACATCAGTTCCGGCCATAGTCATTCCCAATCTGAAAGTTTCTCTCTTCCATTTACTAAGTATTGGTAGCTTGCTAGCTCTTAGGAAGACTGAGGAGAGCAAGACTCACCATGTCATCATCGGCTACTGTGATTCCTACACTACCAAGCTCATCCTTGCAAGTGGTGACCTTGTTCGGATATGTAGAGATCATGTCACCCTTTTCACACTTGATTTTCCGAAGCTTGTCTTTCAACGCCAGCTTCCTCTAATCGTTGTTGTTTTGATATAGATCCTTCAATGTTTTCCACATTGAAAACAGTGTCTCCTCCCCATGGAGACTTGAGACAATGTGGTCTCGAACTCCCTCCAGAAGAATCCTCCTCACTCCAGCCACACATTTCTTCCATTCTGCCAATTCTTGGTCATTAGCAACTGCTGGCTTGGGGACTTCTTGATCAATGAATTCCTTCAAACCGTTGTCCTCTAATATTGCTTCCATGCAATCCTTCCAGGATATATAATTCGAGCTGCCATCCAGGGCATACTCGAGTCTCAAACCGTTGAATGCCATTGGTGAAATTTGAGATGTGAACTTCAAACTTCAAACTTCAAACTTACAACTTCTCCCTTCTTTGTATATTGTTCTCCGCTTTGATTACCTTTGCTCTGATACCATGTAGAAATTCCCACTATAGATCACCTGATAATGCAACATAATAAAGCAAAATACTTGATATACTTCTACAAACAAACTTGCGGAAGCTTAATCGATTTTGAGAAAGATCAATTAGAACACATATAACAAAGAATAAGAAATCAATCACACATGAACACAAAAGAATACTCTGGGGAAAGCCTCAGCTAAAAACCTCGCTATTTGTATTATCAAACAAGTGGAAATATCCCAGAGATTACACAAAGCTTTATCTCACAAGCTATCCAGCTCTCAGTACAATCCCTCATTGTTGCTCATAGACAGAATAGAGAACACATATGCCTTCCTTCAGTCCTCCAAGCCTCCTATTTCCTTGCACAGTTTCTCTTGGGGTCCAAAAGCTGCCACCTGTGTGAATTACCTCACACACTACTCACCAACCTCAGAAATAACTGCGCAATCCTGAAGGAAAGAATTCCTTTTGCATGCAAGAGATATCCTCATGGGAATATTCCCACAACTAATAGTACATTATCCCATCCTTTGATCTCAACTGGGTCTCTAACTAAACTGACATGCATGAGTTATTTATGATAGAATATTCAGTTATCTCAAGTACACTAGTTGCATGCATGCATGCATTAATTAACTGAAATCACAATCAGTTCCACAAACTGTTGGAACTAATCTAACTGGACTTAACTCAGTTAACTAAGCTAATTAATTACAACTCAAAATACAACTCATCCTTTTCTCCTTAATTAAGGGATAACTTCCTCAATCAAAGGGATAACTATTGCATGTCTTCACATAGACTTCATGTTTGATTTTCTCCAACTAATTAACTCAAGCTGAATTAATTAATTATTTTTCAAACAGCTGCTAAGATCAAATTCAAATTTAAATTCTCAATTTTAGTTCAGGGACTAACTAAAATTGGAATGTATCCCGAAATTCTATTTATAGCAATGTTATTTTTAGCACTCCTATATTTAGCATTTCTTGTTGCTATAACATGTTTTTGAGATCTTTCAAACTATGAAATATATAGGAGATGGAGGAAGATATGCATGTGCCTATGGTAGAAATTTCAAACCTTTTTTGGCTATAATTTCAAATATATGCTCTAAGAAATTTAGGGTTCCTAGATGCTCCAGAAATATGCTTTAAATAGGTCATCTTAGCTTTTTTGATATACCATTTTTTCTAAGATATTTTATACTATGAAATATGTAGGAGAAAGATGAGATAATTGTAGGCACCTATGGTAAAAAATTTATATCTTATTTCACTATAATTTCCTATATATGCTTTGAGGAAATTAGGGTTCTTAAATGCTCCTGAAATATGCTTCAAACATGTCAGCTTGGAATTTTCATTATAACTTATTTTCTAAGATGTTTCGGACTATGGAATTTAGAGGAGAAAGAGAAGAAATATCTAGGTACCTATCATAGAAATTTCATTCCTCGGTTCTCTATAATTTCATAGATATGCTTTGAGGAAGTTAGGGTTCATGAATGCTCCTTAAATATGCTTTAAATGGATCAATATGGCATTTTTGTTACAACTTTTTTTATGAGATGTTTCAAACTCTAAATTATGGAGTAGAAAGTGTTGAAAATAGCAACAAGAAATGCTAAAAATAGCATTGCTATAAATAGCATTTCAGGATATACTCCAACTCTGTTGAAAATAGCAAAAAATAGAAATGCTAAAAATAGCATTGCTGTAAATAGGATTTTAGGATAGATTCCAATTTTAATTAGTCCCTGAATTAAAATTGAGAATTAAAATCCGAATTTAGTCTCACTAGCTGTTTGAAAAATAATTAATTAATTCATCTTGAGTTAATTAGTTGGAGAAAATCAAACATGAAGTCTTTGTGAAGACATGCAACAGTTATTCCTTTGATTGAGGAAGTTATCCCTTAATTAAGGAGATAAGGATGAGTTGTATTTGAGTTGTAATTAGTTAGCTCAGTTAACTGAGTTAAGTCTAGTAAAATTAGTTCAAAACAGTTGGAGGAACTAATTGTGAGTTCAGTCAGTTAATGCATGCATGCATGCAAATAGTGTTCTTCAGATAACTGAATATTCTCTCATAAATAAATCATGCATGTCAATTCAGACAGAGACTCAGTTGAGATTAAAGATAGGGACATTGTACTAACAATTGGATGAATTTTCCTATAAAGGAAACTCATCCATGCAGAAGGAATTATCTCCTTCAGGATTTCATAGTTATTTCAGAGGTAAGAGAAGTGTGTGAGGGATTATTACACACAGGTGGCAACTTGAGGACCCAGGAGAAAATTCGAAAGGAAATAGGAGGCTTGGAGGACTGAAGGAAGGCATATGTGTTGTCTATTATGTCTATGAGCAGCAGTGATGGATTGTACTGAGAGCTAGATAGCTTACTAAAGCTTTGTGTAATCCTAAGATATTTCCACTTGTATGATAATACAGATAGCGGGGTTTTTAGCTGAGGCTTTCCCCAAAGTATTCTTCTATGTTTCATGTGTGATTGATTCATCTTCTCTATTATATGTGTTCTAGTTGATCTTGCTCAAAATTGATTAAGCATCTGCAAGTTTGATTGTAGAAGTAGATTAAGTATTTTGCTTTAGTACATTGCATAATTAGTTTAATCTACAATGAGAATTTCTACATGGTATCAAAGCTAACTAATCTATAGAGAAATTTCTACATGGTATCAGAGCTAGGTTTATCAGAGCAAAGGTGATCAAAGCGGAGAACAGTATACAAAGAAGGGAGAAGGGAGAAGTTTGAAGTTCTTGATTGTAGAAATCAAATTCTTATCACATCTCAAAGTTCACCAATGGCGTTCAATGGTTTGAGACTCGAGTATGCCATGGATGATAGCTCAAATTATATAGCCTGGAAGGATCGCATGGAAGCAGTCTTAGAGGACAATGGTTTGAAGGACTTCATTGATCAAGAAGTCCCCAAGCCAGCAGCAGCTAATGCCGAGGAATTGGCAGAATGGAAGAAATGTGTGGCTAGAGTGAGGAGGATTCTTCTGGAAGGAGTTTGAGACCATATCGCCTCGAGTCTCCATGGGAAGGAGACATCATTTTCAATGTGGAAAACATTGAAGGATCTATATCATAACAGAAATGACCAGAGGAAGCTGGCGCTAAAGGACAAGCTTTAGAAAATCAAGGGTGAAAAGGGCGACACAATCTCTACATATCTGAACAAGATCACCACCTACAGAGATGATCCTAGAAGTGTAGGAATCACGGTAGCCGATGATGATATGGTGAGTCTTTCTCTCCTCTGTCTTCCTAAGAGCTAGCATAGCTACCAGGACTCAGTGAATGGAAGAGAGAAATTGTCAGATTGAGAATGATTGTGGTTGGATCTGATGCATGAGGAGATCAGGAGAAGCATCAAAGATGGTTCTTCATCCAAGGAGGATGAAAAAAATCTGGCCTTAGCAAGTAAGGCAAGGAAAGGGAAGGAAAATGATTCTCATCCCAAATTGAGTTCTTCTCATTGAGCAAAGAAGATTGACAAATCTAAAGTGAGATGCTTTAATTATCATGAGGTGGACCATTATGCAACTAATTGCCCATTGAAGAAATCCAAGAGGGATCCTTGGAAGGATCTGAAGGTGAGGCCCTAGCTTCTCAGTTCGAATTGGATTTTACCCTCATCGTATGCATGGTTTCATCGATGATGGGTTTTGGTTGGTTTCTTGACAGTGGAGCCTCATTCCACATGACC
>APFE031478119.1:117966-133792 GCA_000404065.3 Pinus taeda | reverse complement strand
TTCAGGCTTGGGATGGGGGGGGGGGGGGCGATTCCTGCAACACTGATTTAGACCTCTTATAGGCCTCTAAAGGGATTCGATTCACCATTTTGTGGCTTGTGATCATCAAATATATTTTTTAAGGGAGCCGCTAGGGTTTAAGGCCCTTCTTTCACTTCAAAATTTGATTTTTGGCATGGGTTTTCATTTTAATATTTTTTGTAAATAATTTTTCAAATTATTTCTCCATTTTCCATTAAAATTAAAACTTGGGTTTCAATTTTGCAGGCTCATAGACATTGTTTGTGGCTCAAGCCTTCATCATACATCTTTGCTTGGCTAGCTGCTAGCCTTTTGATCCTTTTCTAGCCTAGCCACAGGCCTATCTGGGCTTGTTTCTCCTAGCCACAAACCTCTTAGTGCTTCTCATCTTGTCATTTGATTTTAAAGGCAAACCCTTGGATTTTTTCACAGCTTTATATTCACATTTAAAAGGGGTTTCACCTTTCATTTTTGGGCTTAGGACTAGCCTCTTGGAGCGGATCACTTGAGACAACTTTTTAAGGCTATCCGCAAGGCCTTTGAGGCTTCTTTCCTTTTAGCTGTGAGCTTGAGAAGGCCGCATACCTTCTGATCTGAAAGCGATTTTGTTTAGAGCGTTGTCACATTTTAATTTGAAGGTTTAAGGCTTGAAAACACTTATAATTCATCACATATGTTTATTAAAACTTTTCTAGCCTTCTCTCCTTGCTAAGTCGTGGGATTTTTAGGTTATCTTCATAAAGGCTGTGGGCTTGTTGAGGGTTTGGAGCAAGTCTTTCCTCACTGAAGCTTGTTATCTATTGGCTTGTGCCCTCATCTTTGACATTTGGTGACTTGAGGATTGATTGTTTCATTGTTTTGGTAATCATCTTTGTAATCTGCTCAAGGTGTTGGAAGGGCCTTTCTCATTGTCCTAGGCGGCTTCTTCGTCATTTTAAAATCAATAATAAAATTCATCTTCCTGCTTGAAGGGATCTTGGGATTCAATCCGGTATCCCCCTCCTTATTTAAAAGGGAGGAGCCTTCAACTTCTTAGTTAGTTTCTCATTGTTCTAGCCTTAGATATGGATACTAACCCTCTTCTATTGCACTCATTTGATTATATACGATTTTCATTCATATTGTAGGTTAGATCTAGTCATTGAGTCACTCTTCTCTCATTTCATTTTGTTAGCAATCTCATTTGCCATTGTTTACTTGTGTTTGCATCATTTAAATTCTCACTTGTCTCAATTGCTATGTCATATAAGTGAAGAACATCCTAATAAGCATTATAACTAAAGGCATTTTGAGTTGTTGTCATTGTTTCATTGAGTAAATCTTAAAGTGCTTCATTGGTTTACTATTGCAATCTTATAATCTTGGCTATAAGTGGTTTAATATTTCTTACATTGAAGCATCTTGCCATAATTATATCTCAATGATGTTAGTTTTCGTAGCATCGGAGGTGTTCTAGTCTCGAAACTTTCTGGAGAGGCTAAAACACAAGAGCTCTCCAAAACCCAGAAGAAATTCCACATAGGAGTGTCTCAATTAGATTATTAGCCTATTTTTTAAATATTTTCTAAGTCTAAACTTAGGAAAAGGGGTTAATTAATCAATATTAATTGAGAAAGGCATGAATCATCTAGAAACTCACACAGATCGACCAGGAAACAATCTCATCCATTGATTAAGATTTAATCTTGGCCATTAGAGTTTGTAACGAATAAAATATATATAAATAATGTAAAAATAATATAAATGATAATAAGCAAAAATAATTATTAGTTAAGTATTAATTAGGTTGAAGAGGCATGTCTAATTGAGACATGATTCTTCATGAAGAGACACTTGCTTGGTATATAAGCAAGCCTCTCGTTCTCATTTGTAAATTATTCTTATTCTTATTCTTATTCATATATTTAATATAATATTTATATCCTCATGGATATCTTGATATTCCAAGTATTTTGGAGTAATTAATTTTTAGAAGGAACTTTGTTCGGTTCATTTAGTATCAGAGGAGTTCGGTCCTCTAGGTTGCTTAACCGGTGCACAGAGTTTGTTCTCCTATCTAGGGCTTTGGCTATCGAAATTCGTCAACCTTGGTGCCGTACAATTGAAGCATTTTGCTCAAAATTTGGGAGTTCTCCTTTTCTCCGTTTTTCTAGGCCTTTGGCAATAAAAAAAAAAATTTAACCAAAAAAAAATATAAGTAGATAAAATAAAAGAAAAAAGAAGAAAAAACAAAACGGATACAAAAATCTCATATCAAGTATATTTAAAGCTTTTTACGTGGAGAAGCCCGTGGTTTTAAAAACAACCCATGGTAATAGCCCATGGTATTTTAAAAGTTAAAGAAAAAAGGGATACAAAAGCTCTTACGTGAAAGGTAAAAATATTACTTTTTACAAGAGGTTTTAGAAACAACCCATGGTAATAGCCCATGGTATTTTAAAAGTTAAAGAAAAAAACAGGGATACAAAAGCTCTTACGTGAAAGGTAAATATTACTTTTTACTTAAAAAATATTGTGTACATTGTGACCGTGTCACATGAAAAGACGTGACCTTTATATTTATTAAGTGCGGTGACATCATAAAAGTTTATAAGTGTGACTTTTATATTAAGTGGGGTGACATTAAAAGTTATCAAGGGAGTAATTAAGTATATAAAAAAAGGGACCAATTTATTATTTAGAAAAAGAAGTGAAACTATTATTATTATAAGATAATAAAATTATTTTGAAAAGGGGTCTTAATATAAAGAAGTACATACATATATAGAGGGAAACAAAATAAAGGAGTATTTTTTTAATAAAAGGGTATTCAAGTTTTAACAATTCACATTAAAGGAGAATATTTGAAAGATATATATATAGAAGAAATAAGTGATATTTTATAATAAAAATAGCTCTAGTAGACATACTGTTTACGTAAAAACATCAAGGCAAAAATGGAGACTAGTAATGAAAGGTTTCCTGAAACCCATAGTACATGTGTTTGCACACTATTTAACATCAAAGGATCACTCACAGGAAGAGACATCATAATCTCTATTAGTCCTACTGAAAAAAGTAATTATGTTAGTCCTAAATGTGCTAACCAATACGATATAAGCAATCTACACATAAATATTGGAGATTATACTTTTACCTCACAATTCACCGTGAAAAGCTTAAGTTTTAACAATAGTGACATTGTTTTGGGATCACCATGGATGAAAACTCTAGGTTCCTTTATTCTAAATACTAAAAAAAAGTTTTTAACATTTTCTTACAAGAAAATGTGCTAACCAATTGGTGATTCCTAAATCAAATATAGTTGAAACAAATATTTTTGGCAAACAATACGATATAAGCAATCTACACATAACTATTGGAGATTATACTTTTACCTCACAATTCACCGTGAAAAGCTTAAGTTTTAACAATAGTGACATTGTTTTGGGATCACCATGGATGAAAACTCTAGGTTCCTTTATTCTAAATACTAAAAAAAAGTTTTTAACATTTTCTTACAAGAAGAAAAAAATAACACTTCAAGATGTTACATTGAAACCTAATTCAGCTGTGCCAAAAGATATTTTGGATATTTCAAAATTAATTTCTCAAGAAGGTAAAAAAGGTATTACAAAATATGCAAAATGAAATTGACAAAATCACTTTTGACAAAAATGAAGAAGTTTCTCGACTTAAAAATCCTAGTGAAAAATTATTGACGCAGATTAAGAAACTTAAGAAGGATAAGAAGTCATTAGAAAACAAGGTACAACAATTTATCGAGAAAGAAGTATCAAATGTAGGAATTCAAGTTGATGACAAAACAACAAATATCGATCCAGTGAATATGACAACTCAAGAAGACAAGTCAATTGAAGAAACGACACACGTAGATGTTGTAGTTCAGACAATGAACATCCCAAGTGAATGTTCCATAACCATCTCAACAACATCTTTGCCAGAAGAAAATATAAAATTGGCACATGCCTAGTAAGGAGAATTCAAACTAAAAAAGTTCCATATCGGCATCTGAATCATGAGAATAGACGAATCAACCATGCTACATATTTGAACCAGTTAGAACTGAAACAACAAACTGATGTTCCAGATAATAGTGATGTAATCTCAATCTAGTCTTATGCTGACAAGTTGTTACAAAATTTTAGTGATCAGAATGCTATATAGAAGATTAATCTGGGATGGTCTGATCCCTTTTCAGTGCGACAATTTTGTTTGTCACTAAGAAGATCATATCATCTTGTATCGACAAGGATGACTATTCCGAGACAGAAAGACTTTCGAAGCCGAAAAAGAAATCAAGCCTTTTTTCATCGACAAGCTTTGAGGACAAAGCTCTTTGAGGAAGGAGGCAATGTAACGAATAAAATAGACATAATAATGTAAAAATAATATAAATGATAATAAGCATAAATAATTATTAGTTTATTGATTAGGTTGAAGAGGCATGTCTAATTGAGACATAACTCTTCATGAAGAGACACTTGCTTGGTATATAAGCAAGCCTCTCGTTCTCATTTGTAAATCATTCTTATTCATATATTTAATATAATATTTATATCCTCATGGATATCTTGATATTCCAAGTATTTTGGAGTAATTAATTTATAGAAGGAAATTTGTTTGCTTCAGAGTCCCATAGTGAGATTATAAGAAGAAGTCGATGGGTAGATGGAGAAACACGATTGTGACACTTGAGATCAATTTTCTTATGCAGTTCGATTTCTCCAGAGAGGAGCAGTAGTTGCTAGAAGAGTTCGAGCCAGAGAAGGGAAATTGAGATAGAGAGGGGCAGGGTGTTGAAACGTGTAACTAGGTTCGGTCTTCATAAATATGAAATGTACTTTTGATTCTTGTATATTGTAAAAAGAAAGAAATTTTTTTATTGTTATTTTTGTAGCATGGGTTTCATGCTCAAGGTCTTTTATTTAGAGGTCAAGCACCCATTGAGTGTTTTTAGGGTTTGTCCTAGGGGCAAAAAGTCAAAAGAGTCATTGTCATATGAAGAAGACCCCCATCGGGCACATTGTAACTTGTAAACAGAATTATTTTTGTATTTAAAAGTGTCAAAATACCCTTGAAGACCAAGTCAGCTTGGAAGCTAAGAAGTTGGCCTCATTAGGGCATGCCATCTTCCTTGGAAGCCTATATATAGGAGGGAACTCAACCTCCTATGGACACTCACTCATCTTCTCATCATCTAAGCGAAGGAGAAGCAGAAGAAGGACGAAAATTTGGTTTGTTTTTCTCTCTCTCTCTCCCATGTGCGAAGAAGGAACGTTAGGGTTTCGATGATGCAAGATTGAACTTGAGAAAATTGGAGGAAGAAGGTCGAAGGATGGTCTATTAGGTCACCTACAAGCCCTAGAAGAAGGAGAAACCCAAGCGAAGGTCAAGCAACAACTGTTGTAGGGGCTGAAAATTTTAGACCTGCAATGGATGTCGAAATTCTATCGCTGGGTGTCAAAGTTGTGCAGCTGGAAGAGATTTGAGTGGGTTTGGCTTGGACAAAGGAAGCACATCATCAAGAAGGTCTGACTTGGTCTTAGAAGGGTATTGGTCTTGGTCTAGAGGTCTTGGAAATCGTTATTTGAAGAATCTATAAGAGAATAGATTTGTGGGTTTTCCTCTCAAGTGGAGAGGTTTTGGCCTTGGCTTGTAGCCTACATCGTGTGTATTGTTGATCTTCTTGTTTTGGTAGTTGTTTGATGATATGAACACCATAATAATAAGAGAAGAAGCTAATAATTAAGAAAAATAAAAATTCATCACAAGCAGTTATCAAGTTTAAGAGAAATCATCCTAGTTGCAATCCTATAGATTTCTCAACATGGTATTAGAGCTAGGGTTGGCTAAGGGCATGATGAAGATCACTACATCCTTGAAGAAATATTTGAAGCAGTGTTCTATGGTAGCAAGTCATCTCAAGCAAGGTATTAAGGCATTATCGAATCTCCTATTATCCATCAAGAATAGTATGACCAAGACTTCTTCAAAGGACGAAGGGTTATTCTCAGCACTTAAATGCACATTTGAGGATGAGAATATTTGGGTAATCGACAGTGGAGCATCAAGACATATGATAGGTGAGCACAAACAACTAAAGACCTTATCAAGAGGAAAATCTTCCTGCTCTGTTGAACTTGGTGATAAGAAGAGCTATCCTGTAAGAGGAATTGGATCAACTTCATTGGAGCTAGAAAATGGAGGAAACATCCATCTCGATAACATTTTGTTCGTACTAGGTTTGCAAAAGAAGTTACTTTCTATTTCATGTCTAGAAGCTAAGGGAGATATAGTTGCTTTTATAGATGGAAAAGTTGTGGTTTAGGATAAAAGCTCTAGCATCGAAAATGCAAAGATCATTGAGATTCGTGAAGGAAGACTGTACAGATTGCTGACCCCTCTCTCAAGCTTTGGTTCACATTGAAGTAAGTCCATATGAACTTTGGCATAGAAGGTTTGGACACCTTCACTACAAAATCTTACCAACTCTAAATTCAATGGTAAATTGCATCCCTGAACTCAAGGAGGGTCATGGAGTATGCAAGGGATGTGCATTAGGTAAAAATGTTAAGAGACCATTTGGAAGCAGTGCTTCAAGGTCAAAAGAAATTCTGGATCTCATTCACTTTGATATCTATGGTTCTATGTCTACAAAGTCTCTTGGAGGTCATCCATATTATGTAACATTCATTGATGACTACTCAAGGAAAACTTGGATCTATTTGTTGAAATCCAAGGATGAATTATTCGACAAATTTCAAGAACTCAAAGTTGAAGTAGAGAACCTTACAAAAAGGAAGATTAAGGTACTAAGATCTGACAATGGAGGAGAATACACATCTAAAGAACTGATAGCTTTTTGTAAGGAGGTTGGGATTAAGAGTGAGCTAATAGTCCCATATAATCCTGAACAAAATGGAGTTGTTGAATGAAAGAATCGATTAATTGAGGAAAGTGTTAGAGCCATGTTACATGATCAAGAATTGCCTAAATTTCTATGGAGTGAAGCAACAAAAACTATTGTGTATGTTCAAAATCAAAGTCCTCACAGATCACTGGACATCATGACTCCTAAGGAAGCATTCATTGGGAAGAAACCTAGCGTAGACCATCTCCGAATATTTGGATGTCTTATCTATATTCACATTTCGAAAGACAAGAGGAAGAAGTTAGATCATACAAGCAGGAAGGGAATATTTGTTGGCTATAGTAACACTTCAAAGGCATATAGGATCTACACAAAAGAAGGACACCGAATAAATAAGCCAAGATGTAATCTTTGATGAAAGTATTACATTCAAGAAATCAAAGGACCTCCCGATTGAATCTGATGATGAAGAACTTCCAATATTTGAACAAGAATGCACTAGGGAGGAAGAGGATTCAAATCATGAAGAAGTAGGTCCTTGTGAACTTGTACAAATGTGAAGCAACTAGTGATTTAGTCAGTGAAGAATCAGATGTAGAAGAAATTGAAGATTCTCTTGAATTTTCTTTAGAACCAAATAACAAGAATATTTCGCAAGTGTCATTATCGGCCATGACATGTATATCTCATCCCCAGACATTAAAGTTAAAAGGACACATCAAAAAGAGCAACGTAATGGTTCTGATCGAGACCAGAAGCACCCACAACTTTTTGGACTCAACTATGGCGAAAAGACTCAACATTTTCACTTTTCCCATGCCCAACATGAAGGTTATGGTAGCTGACGATAAGAAAATTGAAAAAGTAGGGAAATGCCATAAAGTCAAATTACAAATTCAAGACTATAATCTAGAATCTACGTTCTACATTGTACCATTAGGAGAAGTGGATGTGGTCCTAGGTATCCAATGGCTTCAAACCCTAGGCACTTACTCTGCCAACCATCAGAAGCAATTTATAAAATTTAAATGAGAAGGGAAAAAATATAAGTTATATGGGTTCTAGTTCCTTGAGAAAGAAATTGTATCATCATCTCAGATGATGAAAATGATCCCGAAGGGAGCACCAACTTTTTTAGTGTAGTGTCATCAGTTAGAAATTCTAACTTCAATTATGATTAATGAAGAGTCACCTGAAGTTCAAGAACTAATTCAAAAGCATATAAAGGTGTTCTAAGATCTTCCAATGAAGTTGCCTCCTAAAAGAGAAATCGAGCATAGAATCGAAGTCAAATCAGGATGAAATCCCATCAAGATCAAACCATATGGATATCCACATCATCCAAAAACCAAAATTGAAAGATTAGTCCAGGATCTTTTAAAATGTGGCATTATCACAAAAAGTAGAAGTCTGTATGCTGCTCCAGTTGTATTAGTTCGAAAGAAAGATGGATTGTTCAGATTACGCGTCGATTATCGAGGACTAAACAAAATAACAATTAAAAACAAGTTTCCAATCCCTTTTATTGATGAAATGTTGGATGAACTACATGGAGCTAAATACTTTTCAAAATTGGACTTAAGGTCAGGGTATTACCAAATCAGAATAAGGTTGGAAGACATAGCAAAAACTACGTTTCGAACACATCAAAGTCCTTACGAGTTTAAGGTAATGCCTTTTGATTTAACTAATGCACCAACAACATTCCAAGCTACTATGAGCAGGCTATTCCACCCATATCTAAGGATGTTTGTGTTAGTGTTCTTTGATGACATTCTAGTTTATAGTAAAACATGGAAGTAGCACCTACAACATTTGGAGCAAGTTCTTACTATATTAGAAGAGCATCAATTCTATGCCAAGAAGTCCAAATGCACTTTTGGGAAAGAAGTAGAGTATCTTAGACATATAATTTCCAAGGAAGGAGTAAAAGTAGATCTTAATAAGATCAAGGCTAAAAAGGAATGGCCCAAACCAGTGAATATCTCCAAGCTAAGAGGATTCTTAGGATTGACCAAGTATTATCAAAGAGTTATTAAAACCTATGCCTATATAACCGCACTCCTAACGAACCTTCTAAAGAAAAACTCAGTTCGATGGAATGATGAAGCACAAAGTGCTTTGAAGACTTGAAGGAAGTTATGTCTAATGCCCTTGTATTGGCAACTCGAGACTTTTCAAAACCATTTGTAATTGAGTGTGATGCTTTAGGTTTTGGCATAGAGCAGTACTAATGCAGGATGGTCACCCAATCATGTTTGAAAGTAGGAAGTCCATTAAGAAAGAATGTCTGAAGTCTACATACAACAAGGAAATGGTTGCTATTATGCACACATTAGCCAAGTGGAGACAAATCTCTTGGGAAGTAAGTTCTTAATACAAATAGATCATAATTATCTTCAACATTTCCTCCAACAGAAAACACTATCTACAAAACAACAAAAATGGATTGAAAAAATCGCTGCGTTCGACATGGATATATTACCTAAGAAAGGGAAAGATAACGTAGTAGATGATGCTCTTTCTAGGAAAGACGAAGAACCGTCATTACTTGCAGTTTGAGTTGTTGTTCCCAAATGACTGAATGAGATTCGAAGTGAATATGCAAAAGATCCAGAAACAAGTGTTATAATCAATAACCTTCCTCAGAATTCCAAATTTGAATGGAAAAATGATATTCTATGGCATAAGGGAAGAATTTATCTGAGTTCAAATTCCAAATTTAAATCCATGGTTCTTAAAGAGCTGCGTGATTTACTGTCAGCCGGACACGTAGGATTCTTTCAAACCTACTATAATGCACGACAATCATTTTTTTGGAAGGGAACGAATAATGATATTCAAAAATATGTTGCAGAATGTGATAAATGCCAGAGGAATAAAAATCAAAATATTATGACACCTGGACTACTTCATCCTTTAAATATCCTGAATCAGAAATGGGAGGAAATATCAATGGACTTTATCGAAGGTTTACCCATGTTTGATGGTAAGGATAAAATTCTTGTAGTAGTCGACAGACTCACCAGGTATGCTCACTTTATTGGGATGAGGAAATCAGACTCAGCAAAACAAATCACTGAGATATATTACGAAAATGTTTACAAATTACATGGATTTCCCAAGGTGACAAGGTCATTGTGAGCGATAGAGATGCCAAATTCAAGGGTAGTTTTTGGAAGGAATTTTTCAAACATATAGGAACCTAGCTCAACATGAATTCAATATACAATCCTCAAACAGATGGCCAAACATAGGTTGTAAATAAATGTTTAGAAGCCTACCTACGTTGTTATGCCACAAACAAAAAATATAAGTGGGCTTAGTGGTTACATCTGGCTGAATGGTGGTACAATTCTACTTACCACACATCAACGAAAATGACTCCATTTCAAGCTTTGTACTGTTACGAAGCTCCGAAATGGAAGGACTTTTCTATTATCGAGACGAAACTTCCAACTATTAAAGACCAGTTAGAAGAAACCCAAAAAGTCATCCAAAGTCTAAAAGAAAATCTAAATAATGCAAGAAATCTTATGAAGCAGCAAGCTGGCCAAAATAGAACAGAGAGAGAATTTGAAGTTAGAGAATGGGTATTTGTTAAAATTCAGCCTTACAAGTAGTTGTCCTTAAAACAAAATGGAAAAAACAAATTGACACCAAGGTTCTATGGGCCGTACTAGATCAACAAAAATATCAACCAAGTAGCATACGGTCTAAGCCTTCCTGATAAAAGTCGTGTTAACAACGTTTTCTATGTATCCTACCCAGTGTTGCGGGGGAGCGCCTGCCCCCCCTCGATCTCGCTCCCAATCTGCGCTTCGGGCGGGAGCGACTTGGGAGTGGGTTAGGAGTGCGCTCCCGAAAGATTTCGGGAGCGCGCTCCCTAAAAAAAACTCTCCCTACCTTTTTAGGAGCGTTTAGCCTTTTTTGCAAAAAAAAATTGTAGTGATATTCCAAATGCAATTTTTTTCAAAGAAACAAATAATATTTTCAAAGAAACAAATAATCTTCATTTTCATCCTTTTACTTAAATTTTTAACATTACCATGAAATGACTCAGGATGTTTGAGAATGGTTTTGACCTCATTGGATTTCATATGGAGAAAGTAGAATTTTAGATTTCTTTCAAAATCCAACAGACTTATCAGTTTTTCAGGATTACAATGTTCCATTGAATTTTGTCATGTATTAGGGTATGGAACTCTTATTTAATCAAGAGCACCAATCCCTCTATGTACCTTGATGTTAGTGACATTGGTTGTCGAACTCCTCTATCATGACCCTCCTAAAAATGTATGCATCACTCAAACAAAATCTTGACTTGACATGCTATGCTTTTTCTATCTTATGTTAATGCTTAGAGGGTGATATTAATGACAAGGATCCCTATACAGATACAGAGGTAATGACAAAGATACCTCTGGATATTAATGCTTAGAGAGTGATATTAATGACAAAGACCCTGATTTTCCAACAAGACTAAAAAATTAGACATTTCACGTGGTGGCAAGAGGCCCAAGCATAAGCAATAGATATTAGATTTACTTGTCTTTTCTAGTTTCTAGTAGTTTTTATAACTATTGAATCTTTCATATTTATTATGATATTTTTTTAAACAATATATGACCATTTAAGTTTGAAGTTGACAATTATAACTCATTAGTAATGAATTATGAATATGATGCTTCATGAAAGTTGAAAGTTGTCTCATTTCATTTCATGTTAGATATTATTTGTTGTAATGGTTACGCTTAGCTTACAAGTACAACTTTGGTGATCAATGATGATAAATTTTATATATTGAATTTTGAAAGCTTGAAACTTTAAGATTGATGAATCATAAGACTCAATATGTTGTATGTTACTATGTTACTAACTTGTGGACATGGTTGATGAAGATTATAACTTTTAGATGATGTTTGTTATATGGTTCAATCTATGTTTTTTTTTTTTTTTATGTTTTTTATATATAATTTATCATTCTACGTGTTTTTGTTGACATATATGTATCAAAATATAAAAATATAAAAAAGATATATATTATATAAAAAAAGCTCTTGGATTCGCTCCCAAACCAGGAGCTTCTAAAAATGTCGCTCCTGCACCCGTTTTCGCTCCTGCTCCCCGCTTTCGCTCCCGCTCCCAAGTAACATTGATCCTACTTTAAAAGGGCACTTGGCGAACATCAATTAACACAAACAACACTTCCGACATTAGATGATGAAGGAAGGGTGGGTCATTCTAGAACTAGAAGGTATTATCTCCATCAAGGAAAAAAAGTTGCGATCACGAGTAATGAAAGAATACTTGATCAAGTGGAAGGACTTACTCGAAGAAGAAACTTCTTGGGAGACAAAATCTTTTCATTAATAACACCCATCGTTGCGTATGCTTTGACGACAAAGCATCTTTTCAAGAGGAAGGCAATGTTATATAAAAATTAATCAAGTCTGTAATTAGTAATTAATTAGGCAAAGGGCATGATCAAAGATCATGCCCATTCACCAAGAGGCACCCAAGGCAGTATTTAAGCCAGGGGCATCCCACATTTGTAATCATCTTTTCAATCTATCAACAATATATGTATTTATTTAGAGTGATTCACTCTAGAACTATTTGATTTTTTGCAAATTCTAGCACCCCATTATCTTCCAACACCACTGAGATCCGCTTTCTCCGTGAGCAGAAGTTCGAGGCTCCCTCTAAACAATGATTTTCCCTTAGTTCTTGGAGTGCCATCTTGCTATCCAAAGAACTATTCTTCAAACTCTAACACAAGCCTTCTTCCTGATTTGTGCTCTTCAATGATTGGTCAATCTGGTGCTAGTCTTTATGCTGATCTCTGCTCTTCTACCATGTTAATTTCTTGAAATTCTGCAACTACTTAGATGAATAATTGAAAACAAGGCAACAGAAAACTGAAACCAAATTTACTTTCACCAAGATACAATGTTTCTTAACAATTTATGAGCAATGAAAAGTAATTGAGAGATAAAAACACATTCACACAGATTGACACACTTGTTTGCCCAGGAATCCCAAAAGGGAAAACATGCTTTCTTTGTTGTGGTATATTATTGATTGTTATTGAGCAATTGGATCTATTACAATTCACACTACGTTCTGCATCCAACAATTTGTCTCTGAGAATGCAATTGTTCTCTTGTTGATTAGTCTAGACTTGCCCTGAGAATCCCTTGATCCCTCCTCCTATTTCCTTCCACATTTCTCCTATTGCCTAGGGCACAAGGGAGCTCCTATTCTTTAGTGCAAATCCCTTTTTCCTTGCGCACTTGTGATCTCCTATTTCTTAGGACACAAGCTCCTCAATTCTGCGCAACTTATAAACAAAGAATTGATCTCACAAACTCGTGATTATCCTATGCCTTCGTCCTCCTTTTTATAGACCTAATTCGAGTATGCAAGTGGCCTAGCGCCATTTAGAAGCTCGAGTTGTGATTGCGAGTTAACTAAGAGTTCTACTCGTCCTTTCTGCAATCAAGATTGAAGACTAACTCATTCTCTCTTCAATCAAGAATGAAGACTAGCTCGTTCTAACTGAACTTGTAATTGCCACCTCATCCTATAGTCAAAATGAAAAAGACTCCATGTAACTGAAGCTCCAACTCTATGCATGCAATCTTGATGATCGTTCTAGTAAACTAGAATTAAACTCATCGTAACTGAAGTCTATCTCATGAGCTCACACGCATGCTAGAGAAAGACAAAACAGTGGGTTTCACTGACTAAGGCACAAGCTAGAAGACTTTCACTTGCTACATTTTCAACAGTATGTGATTGACATTTAATCAAGAGCACCAAGCCCTCTCTGTGCCCCAATGTTGGTGGTGTTGATTGTTGAACTTCTTTTTCATGGCCTTAGCAAGGATGTACCCTTCACTCAAGTCAAATTCATTGATTGGGCATGTTAAGCTTTTTCTACCATATTACAAGGCTTGGATTAGGCAGGTTTATCAAAATTGGGCAATGTTGACTAATATCCCTCGAGAATCAAAGTAGAGGCAAAGGCTAGACAAGAGGAGAGGAATCTAGATTCAAGATGGTTGATACTCGAATAATTAATCATTAATGTACTATGGATGCCATTTCTATCTTGATTTGTGTACAATATGCATGCTTTGATATAGTTTGCAACTAATTTCGGATTTCAGATGTTTTTTCTAATATAAATGCAATTATATATATAAGACACTTCTAGAACACTTCACTTCTGAGGATTTTTGGAAAATGACACTTCCGATGCTTTGCTTCCAAAAAACGTCACCACTTCGTCCACACTTCATGCAACATTGCACTAGACTAAATATTAGATTAGACCAAATTTTATTTAAGCTAATTGCTAGCGTCAAAATGTCGTATGAGTTATATGAAGTTTAGACAATATGTACTCTAAGAAGAGTTTTAGTTTGCTAGTAGAGCCATTGAAAAACTTGCGAAGGATTATTTATCAACAAATGACAAGCAATGGCACCTTCAATTGCTTTTCTACAGAGTATGCACTGATGCTTTGTGTTCACTAATTATATTATCCTGATAAGAATGTATCGGTATGAGGAGTTATTTTGTGTGGTTTGTTGATAGAGTTGCTTTTCTCTTCAAGAAATTCTGTGTGTGAAGCAAATTGAATATGAGTGTTGCTCTGGAATAGCAAGCTATGGTTAATTTACCAATCAAGTTATAAAATTTGCACATAAACTTTGGAGTTGCAAAGCATAGAGAGATGATTGATTGTAAATTTGATGTGTGAAAGAGATACAAAATTGATGTCTTGTGAGACGGATTTTGGTGGCAACCAGCATGACGTAACTAAAAAGCACATGTGATTTAATTAATTTCTTTAGTCATTTATTTGACCACTAACTCAAAAATACTAGACTATGCATGATAGATAACATCAGAAATATGAACATTGGGTTAATTAAACTGTCATTACAAGTAATCTGGTAATTGATCATCGAATAGTTGCTGGAGTCTTTAGCTTTGGCTGTTTATACCTAATGAGAAGTGTCAGAATCTATTGCAAACAGCATTCCATTTTTACGTGGTCTATCACTGTAACCAACAGTAGCCACGGTCATGTTTTATGAAATATGAAACATGCTACACTCTTATTCCTAAAGACATCAATACACTATGATCTGGCTATGTCCTCACAGCTATAAATGTGTTTAAACAAATTTGGCTACAGGTGGGATTGCATTTCAGAAAGATTCCAAGGTTGGTAAGCTATCTGAAATCACTTCAAAGACCAAGTAATTTCTGGGGCTTCTCACTCCATGGTTTTCCTTGACTTCAGAGATGTGATAGATTAAAAATAATTTGTTTGATTTTTCTTGTTGCATTTGATGTTATTGTGGACATGAATCATCAGTTTCCTTTGCTATTACTTTTCTATGTTTTTGTTACCTACTTCACCATTATTATCTTCTTGTCTTGTACAGAGCCTTATAGCCACCAGCTTGGGAGTTCAGAAGATTTCGGGGGTTGTCGTTTATGATTTGAGAGAAAAGAGACTTTATGATTCCTTGGCATCAGTAGAGGTATTCAATTTTTTCATTCCCTTTTTCTCCTAGATTTTCTTTTTCATAGACTATAGTAAGTTATGAAAAATAAGTTCTCACTAACATCACTCATTTCTATTGTTCCTGAAACAAATAGCAGTTCTAAAGACAATGAAGTATTGTCAGTGCTTCAAAATGCAACTTAAAACAAAAACACTGGTGAAACTGGAAGCCTATTAATTTTGGCAATATTTCCTTTTATTTTCTCAATCTATACTTCCATTTTCTTTGGTTGTTGCTAAGGTTTTGCAAATGGGGTAGCAAGCTAAGTGGGCTTGATTGTGGGAAAAACTCCACAGTTAAGCGCGCTTGAGCCAGAGGAGTTCTGGGATGGGTGACCTCCTGG
>APFE031478119.1:24541-117939 GCA_000404065.3 Pinus taeda | reverse complement strand
CCGGAAGTGATGATTGATGCTATGTGATTCGTTCTCCACATTTCACTAGTTTCAATCCCCCTTCTTCACCCCTGTGAGCATCACCCGATGCAATGAGTGCTAAGTGAACTATTCAAAAATCATGAGAAATTAGTCAGTTACGACTACCTCTCATGGAAATGGTCATACGTTTGAATGACTTACCTAACGCAGTTGAATCCCAAAAATGATATGTAATATAATGCACTGCGTAATCCCCCATACTTAAACCCATTCATAAAATACAAGAACAGGGAGAAATGCCATGTATAAGTGCCTGTAGGCTTAAAGCACTTGATATTAGAGCAAAATTGCAAATAGCTTATGAGATGATGATTTACAAATAATACTTGAATTGTGTATATATTCATTACTCGAGGTATGAGACCCTCTCCAGGAGAGATTATGGGCATGTTACAATAAAACCTAACATCTAGTGCAAAGCCTCACTATGTGCAAGATGCGGAAGTTTCACCACTGTCACCTCAACAACTATTCCCCTCTCTTTAGTGAAGGGTTCAATCCAACAAAAGGGAGGCTTCCTTGGTAGGGATTATAGAAAATTTAAGGTCTGCTGTAGCCCACCCCGGTTTCAGTTTGTTTTGTAATGTTCCTAATAGAAATTTTACAGTGATAACCAAAGACATGCAATAAATTCAACACGTAATGATAAAATTTTCAGTAAACACCCATAAGACATAAAATGCTACTCAAATGCCAAAATGGGCAATTTTATTTATATTGAGCTGCTAGAGTACAATAGGAAATAGAAAGAGTGCACCTGGGCTTGCACAAGGCAAGCTACAAGCCTCAAGTGATCAATGTGTCAATGCCCAACTGCTGTAGAAATTCTTTCTCTAGAAAGCTGTGCTAACTTAGTTTTTCTACACTGCTAGTTGTCTTGAGACCCTAATTCGACCTCTCAAATCTTCCCAGAAAATTCTGTAAAATTAAGGCTGAAATCCTTGCCAAAAACCCTGAAAAAAACATACACGGTTTTCTTTGGTTTTGACCCTCAATATTTGGCCCCAAATAGCTTGGCCCTTCTCTGCAACCATAAAATATCACCTTTAGCAACAAGTGATGTTTGCTGCTCCCAAATTGCTAGAAAACTCCTCACAATTATCCTCCAACCAAAATATGAGTAACCCAACTCCTCAATCCTCTGCCCAAGACTCCACTCAGTTGACACCCACAAGTGACTGCGCAAGGTGATGACGCAGTATCTACGCCGAGAAATCCATACTGCGTGAGGGACTCTCTCTCCTCCTGCAAATCCTCCTCAATTTCTTGGAATTTGGCCAAGAAACACCCCAGCAACAATGTAATTTCCAGCTCTAACACCAATCTCCCTCAATGACTGCGTGGCTCTTCTTTCTGCGTCCTAGGGGAACCAGAATGGCATGGTACTGTGTGATGCCTCTTTCCCAGCCTCTAAACAAAGGTAAAATTCCTTCCTAGGGTGGCACTGAAGGTCCATCGAAGAAAGGTTGAGCTTCACTTCTTGGTAAACTCTATGCTAAGCAACACTTGTAACTCAACTAAACAACTAGAGTAGCAATTGATTGTCAAAATGTCAAAAGCCCCAAATGATGTTTCTTTCCTCTTATTTATAGTATACTTGTTGGTCCTTGGTATCATGTGTGTCCCTCCTATGATTTTTGACCTCCCTTAGGAAATTCGAACTCTCTACTAAGTGGTGTGTATTATTTGTGGCAAGGTGGCCCCCACATTCCACTAAAAAGATTTTCGACCCACTTTTCCTAAGTATTTTCTCCAAAAATTGCCTTTAGACCAAAATTGCCTATAGACCAAAATTGACAAAATTTACAAAATTGGGTTCTCTCACCTCTGGGAAATATTTAGGAAGGGATATTACAATCCTTCCCTCCCAAATGTTGCTTGTCCGCAAGCAACTACAAAGCTGGATGTTGCAAGATTTGTTCACTTTGCCACGTAGCATCCTCTTTCGGCAAATCCTTCCACTCGACCAAATGCTCTCTGATTACCTGGTTTGTCAACGTGCTCTCGTCAATCTCCGATATGGACTCTGGTGTCAAAACTAAATGCCCCTCATCATCCAAGGGTGGCAACTTAGTTACCGCTGTAACTTGCTGCCCCAACGCCTTTTTCAAGGATGAGACATGGAACACGTTGTGGATCCGACTCTCTGAAGGTCACTCCAACTCATAAGCCACCTCTCCGACTCTCCTGATCACCTTATACGACCCATAAAATCATGGTCCAAGTTTCTCTGTCTCCTACTTTAGTGAAGACTATCTATAGGGTTGCAAATGTAGGTAGACTATGTCCCCTACCTCAAACTGTCTCTCCACCTTGTGATTAGTAGCATACATCTTTTGTTGATTTTGAGCCACCTACAAGTTGTTCTTGAGAGCTCGGAGAATCTCCTGACTCTCTTGAACCCAATCCTTTTCCCTTGGGGCCTTGCTATCTCGAAACATCATATCAGAAAAAGAAATTGAATCATATCCATAAAGTGCTCAAAAAGGAGACATACCAATCGACATGTGATAAATGGTGTTGTAGTAGAACTCTCCTAGATGAAGCCACTTTACCAACGCTCTCTACTACTCCGTCACATAGTTGCGTAGGTACCCTTCCAACCACTTGTTCACAATCTCGGTTTTCCCATCTATCTATGGGTGATAGCTAGTGTTGGGTGTAAACTCTGTCCCCACCAACTGAAACAACTCCTGCCAGAAAGCCCCCATAAATCTGATTTCCCTGTCACTAACGATGGCTTTGGGAAGGCCATGTAATCAGAAGACCTCTTGAAAGAACAACTCAGCCACCTGGGAAGCTGAAGATCTCGATGAGATGGTGAAGAGATGGGAAAACTTTTGGTAAATCTGTCGACCACAACATAAATGTAATCTCGCCCTTGTGCACTTGGGAGCCTTGTGATAAAGTCCATGTACACGCTCTCCTACTTCCTTGGGATGTGACAACTCTACCTTGTTCCTATGATAGTCTATGCACACCCGCACGTGCCTCAGCATGTCTCCCTTGAGCCCTTGCCATGAGAATACCTCCCTAATGGCACGATATGTCTTGAGGAACCCCGGGTGTCTTGCTAGAGGGGAACCATGGGCTACTTGCATAATCTACTCCTTGAGTTGAGATCCTAGCACCAAGTATATCCTGTCCTTGTAGTAGATCACGTAATCCATCACCTGAAATCTGTCATCCCTGTATGTGCCATCCAAAATCTCACAAGTTAGCCTGTCTTTGGAGTACTCAACCAAAAGTTGAGCCTTCCAGTCATGAGTAACGTCCATTAAAGATAGTATTGTGGGCCTCAAGAAGTGCATCTGCTACTACATTGTGCTTCCCCTTGACGTACTAAATCTCAAAGTCATAGGCCTAGCTCTTGCTCACCCACTTCTGCTGCCACTCTAATGAATGCTGCCCTAGGAAAAATCGAAGACTGTTGTGTCAGTCTTCACTTTGAAACAGTTGCCCACCAGATACTATCTGAACTTGGCCAATGCGTGCATCACAACCAACATCACCTTGTCATAGACAGAGTACAACCGCTCATGGGGTAGCAGCGTCTTGCGCTCAAATGCAATAGGATGGCCTCCCTGCATCAACATGACCCCAACTCCCTCCCCAAAAGCGTCACACTCTAGCACAAACGACTGTGTGAAGTCTGGAAAAGCCAAAACAGGACATCTTCTCATCACCTTCTTGAGGCACTCAAAGCCCTCCTGTGCCACTTACATGCACTCAAAAGCCCCTTTTCTTGTCAAATCGGTGAGGGGTGATGCGTGTTGGGAGAATCCCCTCACAAATCTCCTATAGTATGTGCAAATGCCTAGGAACCCTCTCAACTCCATCATGTTCTTGGGTGGGCCATTCCAAGATGGCCCTGATCTTCTCCTGGTGTATCTTCATTGCGTCCTCCCCAATCACATGCCCAAGGTACAACATCTCTGTTAGTCCAAATTCACATTTGGACATTTTCGCATACAATCGCTGCTACTCAAGTATGCGAAGCACTACCTCGAAATGCTGAAGGTGCTCCTCCCAAGTTCGGCTATAGTTGAGTATGTCGTCAAACAAGACAAGGGCAAAGCGCCTCAACTGCCCAAAAAACACGTGGTTCATACATGATTGGAATGTAGCTGGAGCGTCGTTGGTTAGCCCAAAGGGCATCGCCAAGAACACGAAATGTCCATAGTGGCAGCGAAAGGAAGTCTTAGGGATGTCCTGCTCCCTCATCTAGATCTGTTGATACCCTGAGCGCAAATCTATCTTAAAGAAGTATTTCGGTCCTCTAAGCTCATCCATCAACTCGTCAATGCGCGGGATGGGATATCGGTTCTTCAATGTTTTCTTATTGAGTGCCCTGTAGTTGATGCACATGCGTAATGTCCCATCCTTTTTCTTCACTAGCACCACGGAAGAAGCGAAGGGACTCAAGCTAGGCGATGTGACCCAACCTCAGCAGCTCCTAGATGGCCCTCTCTATCTCGTTTGGATAGGCCTTTGGGTGCCTACACGGAGTGCTAATGACTACGTTCACCCCATCTTCCAACTCTATAGTGTGCTCAAACCCATTATCTAGTGGTTTGCCTGGTGGGATCTCCCCCATAACCCCCTGGTGCCTCTCCAAGAAGCTAGTATTTTTGGATGCACAAGCTGTGTTGGAGCCCCTGTCTCTAAGATCCTCAACTCAACTGCTCACTCTATGTCCCCATGTTGTAGATCTACGTCCATCTGGCGAGTTGAAACTATCTGGGGTGGATAAGAGTGCATTCCCCTCAATAATACTAGCTTCCCATATGGCCCCATAAACTCCATCTCTAACTTCTGCCAGTCACTGGTGACCCTCCCCAATGAGTACAACCACTGGACACCTAACACCATGTTGGTGTCTGGGACATCAACTACAAAAAAGTGATTAATGAGTGAGTAGTTCCCCATCTTCATTGTCAACTCAAGAACATACTTGTGCACTGCATGGTCTAGTCTCCTGGTACTAGCATGGAGAACCCCTCAAATGTCTTTGTCTGAATGCCCCTACGCTCCACCATCGGAGCATCAATAAAGTTGTGGGTGACCCCACTGTCTACTAGGACTGACACTCGCTGCCTTGTACCATCCCCCTGATCATGAGTGTCAAGTACTTCAGTACTCCTCGAAATGAAGCAAGGACTCTCCTGAATGGGGCAAACGACCCTCCTCTAGGTGGTGGTGGTGGTGGCCCTCCTGGTGATTGCCCTCCCTCATTTCCCTGCTCTGATCCCATCTTGGACTCCTCATCCGGCTCACTGTTTGAGTACACTTTAATGAAATGGGCCTTGTCCTTGGTGCACATGTACTCGGGTGCCCAAGGCTCCTGGCACGTGAAGCACAACCTCCTCCCCTTAAGGTCTCTCCCGGTAACCTCATCCATCTGGCCACGTCCCCCATCCCTCTGAGGTGGTTTAGTGTCTCGGTTCTCCTGTGGGGCCATGGGTCTAATGGGAGCGAAAGCCCAGGTCTTGGGCAATGCGTCCATCATATCCTGGGTCCTAGAGATAGCATCCACAAGTGATATGGGTTTGTAAGCCCTCACCCAACCACGCAAAGGCTCAACAAGCCCCTCCACAAATAGCATGATCAACCGGGCCTCTGAGATGTCTGTCACCATCACTGCCAGTCTTTGGAACTCCGTAATGTAAGCCTTTGCGCTGCCAGTCTACCTCATATGGGCTAACTCCCTGAAATGCAACTCTCGCTCCACAAATAGCATGATCAACTGGGCCTCTAAGATGTTTGTCACCATCACTACCAGTCTTTGGAACTCCGTAATGTAAGCCTCTGCGCTGCCAGTTTGCCTCAGATGGGCTAACTCCTTGAACTGCAACTCCGATTCTTTCCTCTCACATCTCTCCAACAACCTCTAGGTGAACTTTGTGTAAGAGGTGATATGGATGTGTCCCAACGTGATTAGCCCATGATACCACCACTCCTGGGCATCCCCCTCCAAATAAAGAGTAGCGAACTATATGACATCGATTTCCTGCATGGGGTTTAGGTGGAAATATGTGTGTAACTTCTGAATCCAAGCCCTGGCTAAACTCTTGGCCGACCCATCAAAGTTAGGGAGTGTAATCTTCCTTGCTATCTTCTGCACATCCTAGTTAGATGGTCCCCCTCTGTAGTGTGCTCCAATCCCTGCAGTGAGTCTCTCCTTGAGGTGTATCTATTCCCTCTTACTCCGAGCATCCAACCCCTCACACTCATCAATACCAGATGCAACTGAGTTGACCAAGTCTGCAACCTGGCTCCCTCTCTGGCTTTGGCTCATCCATAAAGTAAGGCATAGTGGGACGACCAACCTACTCACACTAGGGAGCATGTGGGGCTGATAAGTACAGCTGCCACCTCCTGCTCTGGAAGCTTCATCACCATGAGGCCCCCCCTCTGCCCTTCCACCAATCTACAACCCCATCACCTGTTGCATCATATCCATCATGAGCTACCATTGTCTTAACATCTACTGATTGGTTCTCAGTACCTCCTCCAAAACCTGGTTTTGGCCCATTTGTCTGGGACTCTGGGTTGCTCATTGTCCTCTTGGTTGTCCATCCCGCCTCTAATATTCTCCACTTCGATGTCTGAAAATGGATCTGGGCTTCCTTCTCTACCTTGACCCCTACCTTTGCTTCTACCACGACCTCTCTGGAAAACCAATCCTTGATATCTATGTGGCATCACCTGCTCCTGTTCCCCACCCTGGCCAAGAACATGCTCTAATACCACTGTAATGTTCCTAATAGAAATTTTACAGTGATAACCAAAGATATGCAATAAATTCAACACATAATGATAAAATTTTCAGTAAACACCCATAAGACATAAAATGCTCCTCAAATGCCAAAATGGGCAATTTTATTTATATTGAGTTGCTGGAGTACAATAGGAAATAGAAAGAGTGCACTTGGGCTTGCAGAAGGCAAGCTACAAGCCTCAGGTGATCAATATGTCAATGCCCAATTGCTATAGAAATTCGTCCTCCAGGGATTTGTGCCGGCCCAATTTTTCTACACTGCTGGCTATCTTGAGATCCTGATTCAACTCCTCAATTCTGCCCAAAAAAATCTGTAAAATTAGGGATGGAATTCTTGCCAAAAATCCAAAAAGGGTTTGGTCTGATTTTGACTCTTAAAATTCGGCCCCAAATAGCTTGGCCCTTCTCCACAACCAAAAAATATCACTTGTAGTAGAGAGTGATGTTTGCTGCTCCCAAATTGCTAGAAAACTCCCCACAATTATCTTCCAACCAAAATTTGAGCAACCCAACTCCTCAATCCTCTACCCAAGACTCCACTCACTTAACACCTGCAAAACATTCCAAGTAGAAGTCATTTGCCAGACCTCCTGTGCGGAAGGCTAATTTCTCAAAGGTTGTAATATAGTCGTGTACTGTGCTTGTCTGCCTGAGCTTAGTAAGATGACCCAAAAAATTGGATTCATGTTTAAAGCGTTCACAAAGGGATTTTGAGAACACCTGCCAAGTAATTGGCCTTGCATAGCATTTTTGATGCCACTGCCACCATTGCCATTTTTCTTGGTCCAAGTAAAGGCCTCCCACACGTAGCTTAGTCTCATCATCTCTGATGTGATTTAGCATGAAATATTGGTCCATTTGTGATAGCCATATTGCCAAATTAGAGCCATCAAATTTGTACTTGTCTAGCTTGGGTGATCGAGGGTGGGAATGTTTGTGGTTTCCATGGAAGTGAAGAGAATGACTAGATTCTCCTTCATGGTCTTCATTAAAAGCATATGCCTCCGATTGTGCCACCGACTTGCCCTTTGTGACTGTGTCGTTCAATGTCTTGATCTGCCTCGCTAATTCGTCCAACTTGTTTTCAAGGGATTCCATCTTCTCATTGGCCATAGCTTGAGCTCTCGTTTCTACCATACACAGATCTGGTCATCACTGTGAAAAAATTTGGGACCGCCCAAAAATTGAAGCTGACAAGTGAATGGTACCACCTTGCTCAGCTCGTCGTCCTGATTCTTATGGGCTAAGTCTCTTATAAGTGTCCCGAGAGGGCCTTAGACTTTTTATTTATTTTATTTTATTTTTATTTATACTCGGAAAGGAGTTTTACTCCCCGCTTATCAATACTGCAGTAGCCAATTCCCAAAAAAGTTAATCCTGCCCAATGTCCTACGAGAATCACCCCAAGGTATAGGAGCCATAAGCCTTCCTACACAAATGGTCAGATCTATTTGCGAAACCCTCAACTGCAGAGTGTGAGTAGGAATGCGGCAGCGACCGAACCCTCGCTGCTAGATCTAAATGGTATTCTGGTGGATTTGATTGTTGTGGTTGCGCAAGACCCAATTTGCTAGATCTGATCTAACAAAGAAGATGATGGGCGATCTTCAAAGAGACAAGGGAACTATGGTCTCAAGGAGTGTCAGGTGCTACAGATTGCAATATACATAAGGGTCTAATAGTAGTACTCGGCCCAATCTTTCAGGGCACTAACTAAGGAGGATCAACCGTACCCTTAGCTGTACTAACCGACTACCCTATCGTACGCGTGAGTAATCTCCCCGAGTTCTGTTCTCGGTGTACTGTAGCAGCAAGACGACCAATGGTTTATCTACGGTGAGGTTTCAGGTGAGCCTAGGGGGCTTCCGATATACCCAGAGGGTATGTGGAAGATAGTCCATGCGCATTCTGTCTAATGCGCTACTACTCAAAGGGGTACCCACAGGGGTTACAAGAGAGTCCAACAAGCGTGACCACCTCTTGTATTTCCTGCGTGCTTGCCTCCTTAAATCCACTGTTTTATGCGCTCAATGACAGATCCTGTGGTTTAAAGAAGCCGGAACACGTCTCTAGCTAAAAAAAATAAAAAAATAATTTTGCTACAAATGGAGATACCACCGACCCTGGAAAGTGCTCCAATTCCACTTGTTATGCTCTTGACCTGTGAGAAGATGCCAAGATACCAAATATGCGAAGAAATACAACCCAAAACTCAAAACAAAATGAGAAGAGGGATGAGGAACCCATTGAGCCTTTGACCTTGTCCAACTGACTTTGGTGATTTCTCTTTCAGTCTTGCTTGGGCTTTGTCTTCGCCTCAACTTTGATACCATGTTAAATTTTAGGTATATTCTATGCTGATAGAAATTTACTTCAATTTTTCAATTTAGCTCAAAGACAATATTCAGATTAGCAATCACATCAGCATGATAGTAAAGTGCAAATAGAACATAAACATAAACATCAGAAGACAAGCCAAGACAAGAGGACACAAGATGTGGCACCAGCCAGGGACAAACCCCAATGTGGGGAAACCCTTGATCTATTCTTCTTATATTCTTCAATAGTTCAGCAGAGAGAGAGATAGTACAAATACACTTGAAGTAAACACTTTGACTTGCCAAAATAAGAGATCTGACATCAGAGATCTTCACCATGAAGATGATACAATGAGGTTGTAGATCTGATGACAAGGACTGTAGTTCTGAACTCAGGTGAAGGCATACTTAACAGTCCTCATTCTTCAACTGATTCTCTAAGGTGATTCCATCACCATGTTGCACCTTGCTAGCTGACTAATCCTCAACGTAGTAATACTAACCCATGATAATAGCTCTATCCATCTCATCTTGTAGCAGCATCATACAACCCTCCAATAGTCATTGAAATAGCCTTGGATCTCAGTAGTATTATCTCACAAGACAACTCCTAGATTATGTTGAAGATCTGGGCATATATAGGCCCTCATACACTCATACGAAATACTTGTCTGTGGTGTTATGGCATGTGGCCTAACACAGTGTTCAGGCAACATATTCATTATGAGATATCCCTTAAATTCATTATGGCATGTCCCTTCAATAACACCACAATAGGTCTGATGCTATGCTCCTTTAACTCGGTCCTCATGCAAGAAGAAACCAACCTTATACTGTCACAAACCATGCCACTTTCACACTGACAACCAACTGCGATTAGGGCACATTAGGGCAACTCTAAACAACAGATTAGAGTTTCCTTTTAGGCTGCGGATTTGGACCACTTAGAACAGTGAATTTACTCTCCTCTTGATAGTGAGTAGTAACACCGAAATGAAACCATCTTTAACTGTGTATCACAACATCTATTTGACTGCGGCTAGTTGCAGATAGGAGCATATCTTGAACGGTGGATCATGGCCTCCTTATTACTACGTATAGGTTTTCTGAAGTGCCTCCACAACTACGTCTAAAACTCACTTTAGACCTGTGGCTGAGAGCCTTCTAGGACAGTGGATTAGGGTCTCTCCTACGTTTAGGGCACTTTAGAACAATGGAATAGGACACTTGTTTGGACTGCGGCTAAGGCTTGTTAAGGCCTCCTTTATCCAGCATATAAGGATCCTCCTCTTGCTGCGTAAAACCCTCATTAACTACGGCCTAGGTGTCTTCTTCCTCTATGGCTATATGACTCCTTTGGGACAGCGTTAACGTCTCTCCTTCAAGACAGCGTTAAGGTCTCTCCTCGATGACAACGTTAAGGTCTAGGGAATCTCCTCTAGGGCAGCATATAAACCTTCTCTTCTAGGCCTCTCTTTCCACTAAAACCCAAAAGAGTGGAGAGAGGGATCACAAGAGATGAGTGACCAAATGACTTGAAGGCCACCTCTATTTATGGTAAAACATTGAGGACAAGTGGGGGTAATTTTGTTGTTGGCTGACCTTGGCGAATTGTCCCATAACACAAATAAATTCATATCTCCATGAATACATGTCGGAATTGGATGATCTTTAGATCAATCCTACATCTCTCAACAAGAGGAATCCAAGAAAAACATCAGCTGCCATAAATAAGATGACCCACATGGAGTTTGGCCCTAGTTGCCAATTTTAACACCTAGGAAAATTTTTCTCCTAATCATCTTCTTCCAGCGGATAGCCAGTAGCCCCTGACAATCACTTTGTCGTCAATATGATGTGCCTTTTTATGTCTACCACCTGCATCAACCGTATGTTTCTTCACCCATTTGTCAAGAGCACATGTTAGAAGGTGGGAGATTCAATCCAAAAGGTATGTTATTCATTGTGTAATCAAGTGCTTATGCTTGTTTTTCATTTGGGAATTTGGCATTGATTATTGGGTGACTTGGAAGAAGGAGGGGTTTTGACCATGGTTTTATTCCCTCACCTTAAATGGGGGGTTAATATTCAATCCTAGTCGAATGAGACCTCCCCTAATGGCCCATGGCTTTAGGAAGGGCACTACTCAGGAAACCCCGATTGAGATAGCATGGTTCTGTTTTCCCATTCCATATTTATCACTTTCCTCCATACATTATGAGTCCTATACTCCATCTCCGTTCTCTATGTCCACATGACGATGGATCCATTAGGTTCTAGCACACCCCCTCCCCTTGTCCACATTTTGGGTTGGACCTGGAAATGTTGCCCCAGAGATTGATGCAGCTAAAAGAAAAGTAAAAAAGCATATCATGGTCACAATCAAGAAAGAAAATTATAAAATGCAAAAAATAGTCGAGACATTAAAATTAGCGTGTGGGCAAAAGCCAAGCATGAGCTCTACCCCTTATCATTATGACCATCACCTGGTTCCTAGGGCCAATGTTGCCCCATCACATCATAAAAGGAACCCTTACATGTCCCAACCCTTGGTAGGCGATGAACTGTCCCATCTTTAAGGGGGTAAACCACCGATATACATCATCCACAACATGTTCTCATTTCCTAGAACTTCAAGCAATAATACAAAGAAATATCAGGAAAAGGAAAAAGGTAATAAGAGGGGTGGAAAAACAAAGGGTAAGGTAACTGATGCATCCACAATTGCTCCCTCACATTTGTATGTCCAAAATGTGGATTTCACCATCATTGCTACCACTTTGACCATGGCATTTGGCCTTAGACCCCTTTTCCCCCTTCGTTCCATTATTATTCATATGCCACCTATTGATTGAAGTATGTACTGGGGACTTGTCCTTCCCCTTAGGGGTTGGGAACAACTAATAGGGTCGTCTGTTAACCACTTCTACCTAGGGAGGTAACACTATTATGTGATCAAAGCCCCAAATTTGGACGGGAAGCCCCATATGAAGTGTCAATTTGCCCTTGTCTAACAAGCTTAGTCCACTTAGATGCACTAATGATTATTGTACCTAATGGTGAAGATGCAACATTGGACATTATGTGTGATTGGCAGGTGGATCTCATCATGGTTTGGGCAACTTAATTGGGGCCCAAGTCCACTAGAGGAGCATTATGACACCATACAGGTGAAGCATTGAGAGCCATGGGACCCCTATCACTTGCAGAGCATCATTCCATTCCATGGGCACCTACAACACCCAACAGAGTACACTTTGCCCCACATTATTCATGAGATGATGCACTTGGACTAGTGTGCCCTAGTCGGTTAACAATGATCACATCGTTTGGCAGCTGATCCGAGGCCGAAATGACGTTTGTCTCACTCCTTGAGACATGGGAGGGCTAGCACCATCCTCAAAGCCCTCAACATTGGAGCAGAACCAAGCTATTCTATCACCAGGAGATCCATGAGACCCATTTTGTGCCCCAAACCCAAAACTAGGGTCCACATGATGATTTGCATGGAGATTTAAGGGCCAACCCCTATATCATGATTTTTGGAGCCCTCTATATTCACTTTGGCATTGGAGGAGCCCATTGCATTCCCTAGAAGGGCCTATGCATATATGTCGTCAACATTTCGACCTCATAGTGGGTTAATTGTTATGTTTTTACATTGGCTATGAGGTTGGATTGTAACCTCATTTAATATCTGCCCATTATGTTATGACTTGAGGGGCTTTTAGGCTAAAATTAGAGATCATTGGACATGTATAAATTAGAGAGAGATCATTTCATCTCTCATCATCATCATTTGGAGAATTCGATCCTCTTAGAAGAATTTGCACTTGTTACCTTTTGGGCTATTGGAGTTTCTTGGATGTATTTTGATGTTTGGAATCTATTTTTGATTGCCTTTGGAGCTATTACTTTGGTGAATGGATGGTTATACTACATGTTTTCTTGTAAGTGCCTATTGTTGAGTATTTTCTTTTTTGAAATTGTCTGATGTATGGAGTTGCTGCTTCTAGATTATGCTTATTTGTGCCCTAATTTGTTAAAGATAAGTTTTAAATGCTATCTAGTTGAGAGTTGCATATGTGACTCGTTGTATAAAATGTAATCAATGTTCCTAGTGGAGGAATTCTTAATAATTCTCCGTCAAATTCCATTCTCCTTAGAAGTGGGTAATTGTTGGGAATCGATACCTAGGGCATCAACTCTTAGCTTCCTTAAAGACAAATTTATCTTATCTAGCACATCCTTGACTTTATATGCCCAAAGGACAAGGCACTAGTCCAAGTCCTTGGTGATCATTCTTACTTTTCATCCATAAATTCTTCCCTTAAAATTTTGGCCCTTTTAAGGCTAGTACATCATACTAGGGCTTAAGAAGCTCCTATACTTAAGGAAAATCAACAAACCCTAGGTCTTGTGCATTTTATTCCTAGGTCTTTCGTAGAAAGGATATTGCTTCTTAGTGAAGCCTTATACCTGAAATTGAAGTCTTTCTTGAGAGATTCTATCCTATCATCTTATACCTCAACCTTAGAATACCTTTCATAGGTGATCCTAGCTTACTGACACTCTTCCCGTCAGTGAAAATCCATAAAGAGCAATGGGCCTTGATTGTGGTGACAGTGGGCCATTGTCCCCATTGTTAGTACTTGGTCTTGTTAATTTTCACAATGTTCTATGTTGTAACAATCACTTAAACAATTTTTCCTATCAATAGCAATCACTTCTCATTTTTTTTCAATCACCCAATAATAGTAAGCAATTGTAGATAGAACATTAAACAATATGCACAATCAAAGACAACCAAGATCAATAAGACACAAAGATTTAGGTTAGAGACCAGGGAAAAACCCCACAAGCGGGAAAACCCAACTAGATTCTTCTTCTATTAGATCAAATGTTCAACAAAGATGCATAATCCAAGTACGTTCATCAACAAGTCAAAGGTCAAAGCCCTAACTATCCAAGGCAACAATCCAATAACCAATCAATGATTAGACAATGTCAACTTTGGTGAAAGTACCAATCCTGCAATTTTCATCCCTGTCAAAGTGCAGTCAACAACAACCAATGACAACCCTAACCAGTCAAAGTCAATGGTCAGAAGAACTTAGAAAATTTCAGTTTGATTAGTAGTGAATTTGGCCTTGCTTCCTTAGTCAAACTCAGTCAAAATAATCCACAAATCTGCCAACAGTTCGGTCAAACTAAAAGGTCAACCTATGGTCAAACCCTAGCTTTAGACCTTCAGTCAAAGTGACCAAAACAGTTAGGTCAACTCCTTAGTTAATTTGGCCTTCCAAAATAGATCAGAATTTTGTCAAACCAAGTCCAAGTCAAGCGAAGTCAAAGATGCCCAAAATAGAAAGTCAACGGTAGTCAAATGAAAGTCCCCCTTTTGCACGTGTGAAATCAACCCGCAATTTTCAGAAGTGTACAAACCAAATGATTAAGAAGAGATGTGTGATGTGATGCCTTCAAGTGAAGTCAACGATAGTCAATTTATATGTGATGGAAGGTCATTTTCTCTCTCTAGGTCGACTTGTACTTTTCATGTTGACTTGGACCATCATAAAAATAATATTTTTCCATGTGCAAAATTTTGTTTTTCCCAAGTGGAAGAGGGGTCTCTTTAGGGTTTGTTGGGTTTCCCTAACCAGGAAATTGCTCCCTCAGCTACCAATTTTCAACAGGTCTAGCTCTTTGTCTTGTGGGGTTTCCCTCTCCAAGCCCTGTTGGATTTTGTGGTAACAAGCCCCACTGGGAATAATTTGGCCTAAGGAATTTCAATCCCTTGGAATTAACCCCTAAAGAAAATCGGTTTGGAGAATTCAGCCTGCCTCTCACCAACAATTCAACCTTGGATAAATCAACCACTCTAATTCACAACCTCCTTCACGCTTCAACAATTTGGCCTCCCTCGATCCCCAAATCTTAGCCTCTTGGATATACTCTTGAATCACCTTGTACTCTTCATTTTTCTCCTTAGTCTAGATGAGCTTCTTGCTTTGGAGAAAATCATTCTCTCCCTCTTTGAGAAAATCACTTTCTCAAAATGCAGTAGCCACCTCTTGTCTTGTGTCTTCACCTCTCCCTTAGGCTTCTCTTTATACTCTTCATTAAGCCAAATCCCTAACCATAAAATCCTAAGTGATTCACAGTTGAGATTAGATCTCACCTCACTTGACATCAACGGTTGAGATCATATCTAAGTCACTTAAATAATTTAACTATTTATCCTTAGTACTTTGGCTTAATAATCCACAGTGATTAATTGACTTTAATTATTGTACTTTCCCTAAGTTATACTTAGGAAAGAAGTCATAAATCACTTACTCCACCAAGCAAGCCCCTAAAGAGGCAATTGATCATCTCCTACATGCTAAGACACCAAGCTCAGGTAGAATACCTTTCGAAGCTACCACAAGCTTCAACAAAGCTTCACATGATTTTCTAGAGATCTCTACAATGTTTCATTCTCCTCCAACCTTACTAGCTTGCTCGGTAGTTCATTATCCTCTTGGAGTTGTTGATTTATCATTATCCTCTTGGATTTGCAAAGTTATCTTGTGCAGTTACTGAAGGCATCCTCTCTTGAGATCTTTTTTCATATTGCCTTCCTGCAACTCACATACTCAAAGATCTTCTTCTTTGATACCAAATCGAATGGTAGCTTAGTGGGCAAGTCAAAATCTCCCAACGAAAATCAAATTGGATTTCAACTTAAAACAAAATAATGTCCTTGCAAGAATTGTTTTGGTCTAGATTATTATTAAGCATTCAACATGACAAGAGATGGACAAAATTCATGTGCCATTTATTCACAAGGAATTGATGTTGTAAGGACAACCCTCATAGGGAGGAAACTCCAACATATTCTTCAATCTAATTAAGTCAACCAATAAGCGTTTACAAATGCAAATTTGCATCCCTCAAATTCTACATACACAGTGTTGCATAGACAAATTCCTTGCATGACTAATCTTCTAGAGAAATTGCTTACCTGTCAATTGTTTGAAGTTTCTTATTCGAGAATTTGTCTTGCCCATTGGTTGGGTGACATTCAAAATATCTAATAGTTCAAAGTTGCATGATAAAACACTTGGTTAATCATGATCCTTCAATTGACTTCCACAATTTGATCGTTTAATCTCCAACCTATGATATGGATTCTTATGTTGGCTTCTCCATGGTTTCCACATGCTCACCAAAACAATATTGGTTTTGTTATAGATTCTACTCAACTTCCGCTTGCTAACAATCTGTGTCAACTTCTGCTTTGCTTCTACAACATTCTCTTCAACAAACTTCTACCAAACTTCAATCTCTAGTCGTCCCTGTTGTTATGGGCCTTGTCCAAAGAGTTAGTTACAAAGGTTCCTCTTCCATGCACGTTAGTTGAACTATTGAATTTCTTTCCATAGATCATTCGACACCAACTACATAAAGACAATGAGTTGATTTGATGACTATTCTTGATGCTAAAATCAAGAATCAGGGAGGAATTATCAATCACTCCATTGGATATTCATGATAAGTTTCAACTAACTGAGACAACATTCATTGGAATTCTATATCAACTACTAAATTCTTGGATTGATTTCCATATTGTGTTATTGTTGTTGCATTATCTTCCTCTCTATTTCTCAAATCCATGTAGTATGTACAACATCCTTTTTGGTTGCTTGAGGAGCTTAGTTACCCATCTTCATAATGGATAAAGGTTTTCACTTCCTATACCAAGAATATGCTTTGTTGTTGACTGGCGATCAAAATTGCTAACATTTGTCCTTGGTTTTACTTTGAGGACAAAACATATTAAATGGGTGAAATGTAATGAACATAATTGATATCACTAATTCTCATATAAACATATGAATATATAATATATAATATATGCACTAATTCCCCAATAGTGGTGTCCTTTCATACTTCCATTAAATGGTATTTATAATGTCATGAGCTAAGTCACATGACAGGGGGACATGGAACATGCATAACAGGATCCATAGGATATGTGGATGTGAATTTCTAACATTGGACATGTTACCACTCAAAATAGCAGGGGACCTAAGGGGGATCCCTAAAGGGTGAATGCTAGGCCAAGGGAAACAAATGGAGACTTAGTCCACTGTCACCTCAGCTAAGGCTTCCTTATATTTACATACTTTCACCGATGGGAGGAGACCCGGTATGTATGGAGTTAGTAATGTAGGATAAATCAATGGATATGAGTGTCCCAAATAAACCCTTTCCTATAGGAGTTTAAAGGATGGAGCTTGCTTGCTTTCTAAGCAAGGTACTATGTATTCTAGGGAAATGAAGATAGGATTTGAGGGTTAGGCTTATGGGATAAGACTTGTGAAGGAGTTCCCCAATCCCTAAATCCTTGTTAGAAATGGCATCCCAGATGGTTCCTGAAGAATGATCTTTCAAAGGAGCGGGACCAAACGGGGCCAAGTGGACCCAGTCTAGGGTAGGAGGAAAGTATGTAGCAACCAATGATATTCTGACCCTAGACAAGGTGGGAGAAAGGATCAAAGAAAGAATTTCACTTGAAGATGTTTTACAAGCTATTAGCCTTGGGGATGGCAGGGCAAGATTTGATCTCGGCAGTATAGTTTCGCTTTTCTCCTAATTCCACCGTTGGAATGGTTTCACAATTGGAGGAGAGCTTGAGGTAAGGCCAGCACAGGAGACCCTAGGAGATAGAACTTTTCTGATGGCTAGCTTGTTAGGAAATTGATGCCCTAGGTACCCCAACTTGGCTAGACCTGGAAGGAGGTGAAAGAATATGATTTTCAGTGACCACCCTTGGTAGATCAGTGCCTTAATCCTTGGGAGAATGGAGTCTATGATGAATATGAGTAGGATTTCTTGGTTCCCAGTCAAAGAGGCCTCAAGATCACTTTGTTTGCCTTCTAGTTTCAAGAAGAAGCAACCTTGTAGCTTTAATACTTCGATGTGCAAAAGTAATGGCTTATCAAGGTCAAATTCTTTGATATAATTACCCCTAGGATATTTCACTCATATTACATGGCCCATACATTGAGAGATGCTATAATAGAGACAAATTCCACAAATTTAAGCAGTAAATGCATGCAGTAATTAGCCATAGAACAACAAAAATCCCAATCCAATGTATATGACAAAAGTAAACAAGAATAACATTAAAAACATGTACTTACATGTAACAAAGTATATCCAACCATTCACAATTAACAATAGAGAAGGTCCAAGTGTATAAAGACCAATATCCACACATCAAAATTCATCCATAAAGCTCCAATTCATCCTCTAGAAAAAGTGTGAAAATATTAAGAGAGATAAGAGATTCAAACCAAAAGTGATGATGAGCAAATGACCTCATCTCACTTGTATTTATACACAACTTAGGAGTTCGAATTAGCCTCCTTGGCCTACATAAGCCCCAAAAATAAAATAATGTTCTAATAATTCAACTTTTGGTGACAAGGCCACCAAACTAGCTCATAAATGAAAATGTAAGCCTCTCAAGAGGTCAAGTAATAATCTATGCATGCCTTAGGGTCCTCTAAGAGGCCTAATGAGGTCCATGGGTGCCACAATGAAGAATAAGACCCTCAAAAGCAATGGACAAGGGTTTGGCCACTTGTAATAATATGCGGTGCTCCAAATGACATGTGGGGGCACACAAATGTCCTCATGGGTCTCCAAACAAATTGAAGATGCCTATAGATTGCCTGCAAGGGCTAAGATGATGGTGTAGCTGGTGCTACATCATTGTGCAAGGCCTGAATCATCTGCCAAGTGTGTGGTGTAAAACTAGGGTCATGTAGGCATGATGGATCAAGTGAATCTTCCTTGTCCAATAAGTGAACCACGTGCAATCTTTGAATGGATGTGGGGATCCATGGAGTGTTGTCTGTCTACTATGGAGGCCCATGGCTCTCAACACACTCCCTACATGGGCCAATGTAGCCCTCCGGAGGATTAGGACCTCGTATAGGGAGACCAAACCCAAAATGGAGACAATATGCATTCTTGCATAAGATCCAATGTGTCCCCTAGCCTTCCAGTACAACAAGTCATTAGAGAAATCAAGTAAATGAGCTTACCAATCATGGACCAAAGGTGGGGTCTTCATAATGGTTTGCCCTTCCATAATGGTCTTCGAGATGTGCCAATGTCTCCTAAACTCCAAATAGGGTTAACCAAGTATCCTATTAGGTGGTTTCTACTTCTAAAGGGGATAATATATTAAAGGTAAATCCTTCAAATGGTGGTGGCATGTGAAACATGGGTGAATGAAGTAAGGGATGAGAAGGGGCAACCCTGGGCCACATGCTAGAGTACAAGTGTAGTTAATAAAAGTGAAGCTCACACTTGGGTTTATAATGTATAGGAGCGAGCAATCGTGGTACATGAGGTGCCCTAACCTTGATTTTTCCACCCTTCTTTATATGCCTTTTGCCTTTTTATGATTTTCTTTAATTAATTGCTCGTTTCCCAAGGGGTGAGAGCATGATGCATAAAATATAGCATTGAATATCCCTCTTTAATGGTAGGACGGTTCATTGCCCACCAAGGGTTGCGACAATCATGGGTTCCTATATGATGAGAGAGGTTCATAGAACCTGTAGGAACCAGGGTGATGGCCATGATGATGGGGTAGAGCTCATGTGTTGGCTTTTGCCCACGTGCTAAATGTGTTTGTCCCAGCCATATTTTTCATTTTGTGGTACATTTTCCTGTTGAATGTGGCCATATATGCTTTTACCTTTATTTTTAGTTACATCAATCTTTGGGCTTCATTCCAAGCCATGACCCAAGGTGTGGGCAACGGGAAGGGGCATGCTAACCCTATGGGGACCTAATGGAGGAATGTGGACCCAAGTGGGAGAAATGATGAATAGGGCAGTAATGAATGAAAAGAGGGTAATATAAACAAATAAGGGAGTGGGACCACGCAACCAAAATCAGGGTTTCCCATGAAATACCATCCCTAGAGCCAAGTGGTCAGTAAAAGAGATCCCATGGGACTATAATACCCAAAAGGGGTCTAAGGGACAAGAGCATAGACCTAGTCTATTCTTTCAGCTGAATCCTCCCATTAATCCATGCCTAGAAGTGTCCATGATAAGCAAACTACACTACTCAATTTCGAAATGACAAGGCATACCTTTAGGTTTGGGAGGCCCACCTTCAAACATACGATCTTGGAATATGGGCGAGGGAGCACATGGATGGCTCAAGGGGCGGAGAAATGGCACAATGGGCTAGTTGGTGGCTGCAAGGGGCTGTTGGCTGCTGGCTGAGGACCATGTTGGAGAAGAAAAATTCTCCTTAGGATATTACCCACAAATGGTGGGTAACATCTAGCCCCAACTGGGACGTGATCTCTCGAAGAAGTGGGCGAAGCTACTCGAATGGGAGGTCATGAGAACTCCAACAATCTCTTGGTTACCATAGACCTGTCCCTTGCACATACAATAGATGGAAAAACATGAGGCAGGATGCTTTCTCGGTGTCTGATGATCGCACATGGTATATGTTAGGCCGTAAAATCAAAAGAAAATAAAATATGCTCATATGCATCTATCTACCATGAGAAATATCATATGATGTTAGTTCTAATGTGGAAATCAACATGCAATGCATCCTACTCTAACATGCATATAGTAAGGCTGATACTAAGTGTAATCATAATGCCAGTGCAACCAACATATCATCAATCAATATACATATGCTTGTCAGTATGATTACTCATGCAACAACTCCCGAGTCGAATGTGGACATAGTCACTTGGCAGATGAAGCGGGTGGGAGGCGAGAAAATATGATCTCCATCCGAGGTAAAGGGAAGTCCTAAGAGAAAGAAAACATGTCAATCTAAAGGTCCTGCGCTTTCCTTCTAGGTACACAATGGTTGAATGAATGATCACTCTCAAGAACTCTTCATCACAATCCCTATTTGTAATATCATGCTTTGAAGATATCACAAGGTTGTGATGAAAGGGGAACGAAGGGGGAGAGAAAGGAGTGCATCAAATAGGTCTCTCAATGTGATGGTCACATCGGAGAGGGGAGGTTGTGGAGTGATCATAATCCTGAGGATGGGTCAAAGGGGGTAAAGTATATCCAATGAAGGGTTCTTTCTTGACAGCATATTCAAAAACGGGAAAAGGGGCATGGTCACACGAAGTTATACCAAAAGGATGAGAGACTTACTTGAGGAAGACTCAAGGTCATGGACAAGAGGGAAAGGCAAATAGGAGAGTGAAGTGTCATATTCAACGTGTTTTCCTTCCCCACAATCTAAAGGCTCAAGTGACTTGAGTGCATAATCATAAGGTGGATAGGTAAGAGCCTCGTTGCTTTCCTCATTATAAGCATCAAAAATTGGGCTTTCATTAAAAGGAGATTCAATTACTTCCATCAAAGATTGTCCTTCTTTATGCAAGGGAAAATAATAATTCTCCTTCCCAAGGGTATCGATGGAGATGTCATCACATGTAATGCCTAGGATAAAGGAAAATCCAATCTCAATATCATCTTCTTTGTTAGTATTGTAAATGGGAGCATGATCAAATTGAGGCCCAAAAATCTCCCATTTGTCCTTTTAAATGTCGAAATAATCTCCAATGTCATCTTCCAAGGAGCTTATGGGATCACCTTCCTCAAGGTTCTCTAAAGGAGAGTCATCAGGAATGATACCCTTGAGAAAGGTAAGTTCAGTCTCAGCCTTACTTTCCATAGCCTCATTCTCCTCAACACATGTGCTCTCAGAATCATCTTGTCCATCCTGCAGGCCCAACAAGGGCTCATCTTCGAGATTCTCAAGGTCATCTTCATCTTGGTTGGTTGACAAGCGAGATGCCTCTTCTTCTCTTTTCTCTTGAAGAACAATGGTTAAGGTATTTGTTACATGATTTTGGTAATACGCTTCTAGGAGGAGAGCATTAGTGGGGTTCTCTTTATATTCACATTTCATCTTATGAAGCTTCACCTCTTCATCATATAAACGGGAGAATACTTCATTAGAGTTCCATTCCCTTACTAACCCCTTGCATGACCTACTATGTTCATCCGTTCTTCCTTGTTTGATCTAGAGGCTTTGAAGATCCAACTCTTCATCCTTCTCAGAGGAGATGTCTTTTGCTTCACGGCTATTTGCACCCAATTCCATAACTGTTATTTGCTCATCATCCTGATTTTTTTGGTCATCTTGGTCATCCAAATCCTCATCTGGTAGTGAGCCAAATTTTTCCTTGATCTTGTGAGACAAGGAATTAAATGCACCAGTATAATAGGCAAGCTCCAAGAAGAGATAATCTGTGAGCCCTTCTTCATACTCCTTCCTTATGTTGTTGAGGTTTGACCTACTCTTGTTATATAAATTAAGTATGAAGTCCTCGTTCTTGTGCTCTATCAGATGATCACAAAGCTCAGACCACGAATCCAATCTTTCCCATATATCTTGTTCTTCTTCGGGGCTAATGTCGTGGATACTTTCTTTAACCATTTTTCATGATCTTCGATATAATGCGAAAATGGAGTTGCCAAGATGAATTAAAGTGCCTTCACAAATGCTTGCTTCACCCTACAAGCATTGACTTTGAAGTTCAATGAGGAACTAGGACTTCGTTCCTCCAATGGAGTCGCCAAATGATATATCAATAATGTCGTATCGGGAACAAAGCACATGTTTCGTGTCCCTGGCAACGACGCCAAAATGTTACCACTCAAACTAGCAGGGGACCTAAGGGGGATCCCTAAAGGGCGAATGCTAGGCCAAGGGCAACAAATGGAGACTTAATCCACTGTCACCTCAGGTAAGGCTCCCTTCTATTTACAGACTTTCACTGATGGGAGGCGACCCGGTATGTATGGAGTACCTAATGAAGGATAAATCAATGAATATGAGTGACCCATGTTGAGAAATCTAGGGCATCAATAGTTAGGTGATTTCTCTTCAATTAGTAACTTCTTATGAGTGCTTTTTACAACTTTAGATTAGGATCTTCTTTACTTATGTTATTAATGTTCTTCTTCATCAAACATCTACCAATGCATGAACATAAATAGACAAGAGACACAAGGTGTAGGCTATGAGCCAGAGCCAAAACCTCTCACTCTTTGTGAGGAAAATTCGCACAAATTCTTCTTATAGAGATTCCAATTGACGGATACCAAGACCAAGACCGTTGACCTAGTTGCCACTCCAAAACCAAGACACGATTTCTCTTGACTATCTTTTCCTCTTTTCCTCTTCTCGACTCATCTTCCCTTTTGATCTTCTTAGCACTGAAACATTGTCACCACTAAGATACAATCATTATCACCGAGATCACCTTACTGTGACGACACCAAAAACCAAGGATTGCATCGAGGAGATAGCACTAAAACTGTGAGGGATCTTAAATTGAATCAAAGCACTGAATTGTAGCTTATACATAACACCGAATTGTGGTATCATTATACCCTTGTTCGATCTGTGATCTTCTACTGACACTGAGACTTTCCCTTTGAAATCCGAATTGTTGTTCATGTGGTTAGCTCTTCTTCGCTATTCCTTCATCACCCATCAGAACTTATCTTTGCACTTTGTCACCGAATTCAGAGAGATCTGAACTCCTCTTGACTATGATCCTATTCACACTTCAGAGAGATCCAAACTGTAGCCTTCAATAAACTATGTGACACCGAAATTTCCTCCTGAAATGGTCATTCGAATTTCAAAAGCGATCCGACCTACCTTACTATAATTGTGACCGGAAATCTTAGAGATATGTCCGAACTTCTAACTGTCGAATTGTGAAGACCCCAACCACATATATATAGTAGTTTATCCTATATAATAAGTCGACATGTGCATTGAATAGGCGTGTCTTCATTTAGGTGAGTCGACATGATCATTTACTTCATCTTGAAGCTGACATGAAGAGGAGGACTTGTGCTTGTCGTTGGAGGGCCTCGAGAATTTTATAGACTCCTATACATTTTCCATATCCCCGAGAAGTGTTCTTCATACATGACAATTGACTCTTTGACTTTAATTACAAATCTTTAAGGCTCTCAATGGGAGCCACCTAAAAATAAAATCTCTTGCTCATGAAACCCATGAAGCAAGTATTACGATGATAATTTTATTTTCTTCTTTTCATCATTTACAAAATTCACAATTACATGTCATTATGAAGACCAAACCTAGTTACATTTTTCAACAACCCAAATAAACCCTTTCCCAAAGGAGTTTGAAGGATGGATCTTGCTTGCTTTCTAGGAGGAAATAGGTCCTAGGGCACGTGTCCTGTTTCCTATGTCATGAGTAACTAGGTGTCTCAATCATCACATGTTAGATTGATCAAGATCACCACCACTGCGATTGCTTTCTCCTCCATGCTCTATATCCGGTCTACGACCTCTATTTGTTCATGTGGAAGATGAATCATCAAGAAGATAACCATCATCAAAGTGACCAGCTCTAGCATTGGTTCATTAAGATCCAAGTTAGCTAATTACAACTCAATACTTCTGTCCAAACTGATATCATTAAGAACTACATCCCACATCTTTGACATTCCTTTCAGCCACTTGATCCTCATTTAGTAAAGCACATTGGTGTTTTACATGTAGGAATGCTGCTAGGGTATGTGCTGGACACATATTTGACACATGTCCTAAAATCATAGTGTGTCATATGCTTGAGATGTGGGATGTTGACTTATAGGTCGTAGGGGATGTGTCCTGTTTCCTATGTCATGAGTAACTAGGTGTCTCAATCATCACATTCATTATTATCAATTATATTATATCCTTGTGAATTTCTCTGTTTTATCTAATCTAAATTGGATATTATCTTCCTTATCAAACAGATTTTGTAACAGTTTTTACGTGCAACTATCTTCTATAATTAGAAATGTTGGGACTCTTTAATCTTTGTAGTTCAAAAGATTGATCTTTTGGTAGATTATAATCTGGACCTGCCAAATAATGCTTCGGGTAGATTGATTATGCAAGCTTGATCATAGAGGGAGACATTTAACATAGTGGAATATTCCCCACGTTCTACTAGGGAACACAAGCCAGCACCCATAGAGACCTAACCTGCATGCCAGTTTTTCACTCTAGCTGCTTGATATTTGAAATTTACTTGATCAGAGGACTAAAAAGCGTTTTAATCCCCAAGTGTGTATGGATTTTAGGGTGGATTAGCAGAGGCAGAAATTTTAGTGCACTGAATTTTTTTGCAGATTTCAGTAGACTAAAAAGTGTTTGAATCCCTGTGGGATAAAAGATTGCTTGTATGGATTTTAGGGTGGATTAGCAGAGGCAGAAATTTTGTGGAAGTTAATTAAGTACAGTTGAAAGTTCCCAAGACCAAGCATATGCAATTTAGTTAGTCAGGTCTATCCCACTATAAAGAAAATCAGCTTTAGGTAAAGAAGTGTTGGTGTGTTATACAGGAGGGTTAAACTACAATAAACTGTTTCCCTTTTTGTTCTTACAGATTTGTTGAGTATTATACAAGATGTTTGTAAATGATATTTCTAGCCATTTTCAATCTAGTTTATGGTCATTTGGAGTGGCATTGATTTCTTTATGTCTCTGCAGGTTTTTGTAAATCCAGAATGAAGTTACCGCAGTTGGAGGGTTGCTCTGTAAAGCTATTGTTACAGCCATCAAAATGAAGAAAAAAGATTCATATTCTCATTGAAACCCTATGATGTAACAGGCTGCTTTGATAGCTACCTTGTGCTCGATGAAAAACTTTGAAAATATCAAGAATAGGTACTTCAGCAAAGCATAATGCAGTCTTTTTATAGTTGGCTGAGTTATGCTAGGAAAATTTTCGTCATTTGAAATTGTGATGTAAACGGTTATCAAGTGGGGCCTCATTCTGGATCAATCCTCTCGGGTCTCAACAAGAAAATGATGCCTGTCAAAATAAATCTTCTTTCCCTATCAATAAAACAGAAAATTTATCTTGATGGTACCAAGGGTTACAAGTTTATATTTGTTAGAAAGGCTTCTTAGAGAAAAATAAATTGTTTGTTAATATCCATCACATGGCTGCATAATAGCCTTTGAAATGTAGCATAAATTACATCCTCAAGACGAAGGGGTGTAAACAAGAGAAGACGTGAACAACGAAATGTGAATACCCAGCATAGAGAAACATAGAATTTTACAAAGACGTTGAAAATATTGTAAAGAGACTATAGAGTTGGTATGGGCAGAGACCTTCGGATCGCTGAAGGTAAGAGCTTATAGGTAGTCAATATCACGAGGAGGGAAAGTCACATGAAAACTGTAATGTGTTGGGTGCTTCGATGCAGTGAAAGAGGTAGACATTTGGTGAGTAAGAGTTTGACCAAATCATCTAGGACATCACATGATTCATTACTTCTCTGATTTGCATGAGAAGTTGAAAAAATAAAGTAGCACAACTGTAACAGTAAGGCTAGAAATATCTTTAGCAATTTTACATTTCTAAATTTCCATATAGCCCACAATTCTTTGATTGAAATAGTGTGAAAGAAATCATTTAAGACCCACATCCACTGGTCCTAAATATTGCCCAAAACAGTCATATTCCATGTTAGAAGCTGAACAGAGGAATCCCTTTAGCAATTTTACATTTTATGTTTCCATATGACCCACAAAACTCCGATTCAAATGGCGTGAAAGAAATCAATAAGCCATATTGCCAAAGCAACCATTTTCCATGTTGGAAGCTTGAAGGGAGGAGGTAGAACATGAACCTCCAAGTACCTTGTAAGGGCTTTCATATGATGACAATTCCAAAATGTAAGGACAATGGCCTCTTTAATTCCACGCAAGGCACAATTGTAGAATATCTTAAATTGGGCTAGCTTGACTCTTATAACCCGTCCACCTCTAATTAATAACTACATAAGCATTATTTTATACTTTTTTCTTTTGTTGTAGTTTTGGTTTAAATTTCTTTTAGACCATTCAGTTTTGTTTTGGTTGCCTGAATTCCTTATAGACCAAGCAAAGGGCTAATGGTGATGCTAGATTTCAATTTGCATTTCTTTAAAGCTTATTTTAGGAAGAAGAAAGGAATACAACAATTTTACGTAGGAGCGTTAAAACTTAAAACTGAGTGCTAAAGTGACCCAACAAATATTACATCTCCACTCTTAGCCATAGAGGATTTATATTACCGCTAAAATCCCCATACAGGAGAGATGAGAAGAGAGGCAAGTCTCCTATTCCCTTAAAAATTCATTAACATGTTGATATTTTTGGAAGGGAAGCCATTCTTTAATAGTGAAATAAATAAAGTTTTTTTTTTTTTAAAGAAGGGTAGTGGGTCTTCCTTCTCTTTCACCAGGGAAGTGTTCCCTCTCCCAGTCATGGCATTCCCTTGCCGGGGTGTGGCACATAGTGAACTCAAGAGAAAATGTTCATGGAAAAGCATAATATATTAAAAATGAAATTGTAACATCCAAAATGAGAATGACCACATGCAATGAACTCATGGTATTTATGATGCCATATTGTTCATTCTTGCATTAATAGTACTAAGACAACCTTTGCTCAGCTGTAAGAGATTGATCATGATGACATACAATGGATCCATGCCATTTAGGATGTCATGTTCATTCTTGCAAGAATAACATTATGACAACCTTTACAGAATGGTGTTGAGATAGATGATAGTTCTTAACTCATAGATAGTGTACATGGATAAAATAAGAAGCTCAAATATTAGATGGAACAAAACCACCCTCTTGTATAAAAAAATTCAATTAAAATTGGATATCAACATGTTGGTATTTCTGAAGAAGAATCTCATTGTAGTGTAGTGTGAATTTTGCCAATAACACCATTTTTTCTTTTATATGTAGACCAACTATGATAGGAAAATCTTCTTCTCTCTCTCTCTTCTTCTCTTCTCTCTCTTGTATATTATATATATTTATATATATATATATTTAATAAAAACTGATATCAACATGATGTATTTTTGAAGCAGAATATATTATGTGATTGTGGATTTTTGCCAATAACCACTTTTTCTTTTATATGTGACCATACTATGGTAGAATTCTTCTCTCTCTCTCTCTCTCTTATTATATTATGATTGGTATTTTGGAAGAAGAATCTTATTATAGTGTTTGTGAATTTTTCCAATACACCGCTTTTCTTTTATTGTTGACCATACATATGAGAGAAATCTCTCCTCTCTCTCTCTCTCTTCTCTCCTCTCTCTTATATATATATATATATATATATTCTCCCCTAAAAGGATCCCCTCTCCTAAAAACTGATCACAAATTTTCAGCATAAAGAATGGTGAATTATTATTACTAAATAATTTTTTTTCGAAAACCAATGACTTTTTATAAAAACCTTATAAATAACATCAAAGTTGATATATGTTTTAAAACATTATTTTATCATGCTATAGAGATATCTAAATTATGAAAGTAAAGAAATTAATGGTTTTTCACATTTTGTGCTTTTTTGAAATTAAAATGTTCAAATAGTGAAAGGTAGTCATTTAATCAATGAAATTTGGAGAACTTCAATTTTCAAAAAGGCAGTGCTCTAGTATAATTGTAACTATCATAATAGTTTTTTGCACTAAGACCATTGGTTTTTAAAAAGGAATTACCCAGTATTATTACAATACCATTATGGTGTTTTGCACTAAGATATGAGTAGGGATTGAAACTCTCCTTTCCCCTATCGACTCTGTGTGTGGGGTACAATGGCGAATAAGTCATAGCCTAGTCCGTAGTTGTATAAATTTTCGCAATGAGAGGAGGGATTATTATCATTCTTGTTTAATCATCATCATTCTTATCACCATTAAACTCAAATGAAAATAAGAGCATGTGGTAATATCCTCCATTTTTGAAGTATTCTCATCTTGTGCTTGTTGTTATATATATATATATATATATATAATCTATGTGTGTGTGGGAGGGGGGGCAGGGGGGAACCCTTGAAGACTTCACAATTGTCAATGTGTTGTAACCAAGGTACATTGCGAGCCTTGATTATAGAGCCTAACCCTAAGGGGATCCACATACTCGATTCGATGGCCTCTACTTGTGGGCAAAGATCTCATGTTTGGCTCAAGATTGCTTAGGCTAATCCTTTGGGATTCTAAATTTGAAGGACACGGGGATTGCTATTCGTTCACTTATATGTGCATAGGTCACAAAAACATTTAATATAATATTTCTATGTGTCAGCCACATGTTTGACCACCACATTAATGTGACCATGGCTCTAAGAAAAGCCCTCGTAGGAATTAAATCTTGTCCATTAGTGAAAAACAAGTTTGAAGGACATGGGCGTGAGCATGGGCCTTGATCCACTTTATCTATATGAGTCACAAGATCAGTTAATATAGTCTCTCTTTACGTGAAAGCAAAGATTAGGCCACTACCCCAAGGTTACGCTGTGGCTCTAGGATTAACCTCGTGAGAAATTGAACATTACCTACGAGTGAAAATCTCATCACTTGTTGGAGTCTTTCTTTTCTTCGGAATATCTACAATGATGGAGGGAAACCTTATTAGATCTCTTCTTTTCCCCAAAATATCTAAGATGGTGGGTGGTTTAATTGCTAGCCACAATAACCATTAATAACCCTAAGGTACTTGATAAGATATGTACATGTGACCTATTGCTTCTCAATTGGTGACAATCCTTGGTTGTGTGCGTTGACCCCTAGGTTGTTTCCTCTCTCACAAGGCTCAATGTAGTGGCATAATGTGTAGGAGTAACTTCTTGCACCACTCTAGGTCTTCATTCTAGTCCTTGTGCTAGAGGAGGACTACCCTCATTTTTCCTAAATTTATTGCATGTACATGTCATACAAGAGAACAATTATCTATGAAGTTTTGGCTACATTATTGCAAAGACTAGGTGGTGTAGGAAAGTAGTCTCGACAAGTGACAAATATTTTGCTTATGCTATAAATAATGAAAGTGAAAATATTACTAGAGATTGCTAGACATAAATTTCATCAACCCAATATAGAAGGATGTCTGAATCACGATCCCATCTTATCTTTGGAAGACATAATGTAGAAGAACATGAACATACATCATAAGAGGAAGTTGAACACTGCTTTCCCACTTAAAATGTTCACAAGAGACAAGATACAGGTAAGTAGACGTAGATTTGTTCATTCAACATAAGAACAAGACAAAAATGAAATAAAACTAGCATAACTTGCTTAAAATTTATAATTTTATCAATACAAATGTGCTTTAGTCTTAACTATAGAATAAATTCAATGGTTCTTTTTGTTACAATGAGGGCAATGGATAGGGACGATAAAATATCAATCAAGAGCATTTATTACTTTATTCCCAAAATTAGGGGCTTACAAATATGTTTACAAAAGGCAAGAGAATGAGAGGAGAGGAAAAAATAGACCCAGTGTGACATCCTCCCAACCTGAAGTTATTACAATTATATAATGAAAGGTCTTGGACTATCAAAATTCCCTCATGTTAGGGTTGCTTAACCATTTCAACACCTGTAGGGCTAATGGGTTTTGTTGCCACAAAATCTAGTAGGCCTTGGAGAGGAGACCCTATAAGGCTATAGTTAACTAAGTGTCAACAATGGGATAGTGGCCCACTGTCACCACAACCAATATCCAATTCTCTTTACGAAATTTCACCAATGGGAGGAGTCTTGGTATGAGAGAGGTCCCCTGAGATTGGTATTCTAATCTTGATGAACAAAGTGACCTAAGTAAGATCTCAATAAAAAGGCACAATTTAGCTCTAGAGCTTCACAAAGAAGCAACTCACTTTCTAAAGGGAGAGTCCTATAAGATAAGGCACAAGACTTAGGGTTTAATGATTTTGATGTGTGTTGGAGTATCCAAAGATCAAGGCCAATGAGAAAGAGTTTCTTGTTAGATGATATGGCAAATGCAAGGCTCATGAACCTTTAATAAGCCACCCAAGTTGAGGCAAGACTAGCTTAAGATTTGACCTTATGGAAAAAACTAGGGTAAGAAAATTTATTGTTAAGATTGAAGTGGATTCCCACCAAAAGCATAGATTTTGTGGTAAATGATATCCCCTTGATGTTTAGGCTCTCCAGTCCCCTAAATTTTCTCTCCCTAGGAATTCACACCAAGCCTTAGGTGCTCACCTAGCCTTAAAGGGGCTGAAGTTTGCAAGAGAAAATTTTATGGATAAAAGTAAGGTGTGATCACCAACCAAGTAGACCATTCCCTTGTTCCTTGGGGGAATGGACTTTAGGATGAGATATATCAACCAGTTGTGTTTCTAAGGAGGTCGAAATTTGATGCCCTAGCAACAAGATTTCAAGCATTTACCTATGCAATGGAAAAATAGTTTTTCATGGGAGAGCTTCTAGGAATTCACCACTACAACAATTCATTACATGTTATATGTGTAATGCATGCAATATTCATCTAGATAGCAATTCAATTAATCTTCAACATATTAGGGCATAATTTAGCATAACCTAGAATCAATTATTCCATACATTAGACATAGAGAAATAAATGTTCAACAATTAGGTGCAACTTACAAGATAACATGCAAGGTTTCCATCCATTAGACTAAAGAATAGCCCCAAAGATAACCAAGATCAACTCCAAATATCAAAATGCATCCACAACATCCAAATCTTCCCCGAGAGAGCAAGTTCAAATTCAGCGATTTAAGTCAGAAATATCAAGAGTTGTGATGATGAGAGATCACAATGACATGTTTATAAATTTATGAGGCATACAAATACCTATTTAACCTACAAGCTCCTCTAAACATGAAAACAATGTGCTAGGTCATAAGCTGACCTAGTAGCCTTTGACAAATTAAGTAAAACTCCACATATGCATGTCGAAATGTTGACGTCCTGCTAGCGTAGGCTTGCTTAGGGAAACCATTGAGGGCAATAAGTGCCTTAGCAAGTGTAGAGGCTCTCTAAAATCATGGTCTAAGGGTTGGCCCCGAGATCTCTGCCATAAACACCTTGTGGACTACAATTGTTGGTTTGGGGCACAAAATGGGTCTCATGGGTCCCCCTATGGTCAATATGCCTAACTTTGCTCTATCGTTGGGGGATCTCAAGATGGTGCTAGCCGTACCTGTCTCACGGTATGAGATCGTCCTCATTTGGGCCTTGGATCAACTGTTTGTCTCTAAGATCATTGTTAAGTCGGTTAGGGTCATGCTAGTCCAGGTGCATCATCCCATAAAAATAAATGATGTAGGGTGAGTGTAGGAATGTTGTCGGTGTTGAAGGTGCCAATGGATATGAGTGATGCTCTAAAATTGTTTGGAGGCCAATGGCTCTCAACACCTCTCTTGGGGGTGTCAATTTATCCCTCTAGAGGACATGTATCGTAGTTAAGTTTCCCAGACCTATAGATGGAATCACTTACCAATTACGCAATATCTAGTGCTGCAACTTTTACCATTAGGTGCATTTAATCATTATTGTATCTAGGTGAACCAAGCTTGAAATAATTTGGAAAATTAACACTTCATACAAGGATTTTCTTCCAAAATTGTGGCCTTAGTCACATAATGGTGTTACATCCCAAGGTAGGAGTGGTTAATAGGAAGCCCTATTAGGTGTTCTCAACCCCCAAGGGGAAGTGACATGTCCTAGGTCCACCCTTCAATCGATAGGTTCCATGTGAATAATGATGGAATGGGGTTTAACAGTAAGTTTTGCTGGGTGAAACCCACGAGATGGAGGTTCAAATCTCATTGAGTATATGGCCTGGTGTGTCTTGGCTAGAAGAGTAGGCGACCCTCGAGCGGACGTCTCGGCTCTTGTTGAGGCATAAGTTAATTGTTATTGTGTGCGGCTTGCACGTTGTTGCACCTAGCCTAGTTTTATAGTGGCAGCCAGTTGGATTTGATCCTAGGCCTATTCAGTGTAACTCTCACTAGTTATCAATTATCCTAGATTAAAAATTATAAATGATGGAATGTAGGGGGAAAAGACTTCATGGCCTAGTGTCATGGTGAAAGGGACCAACTATGGTGGAGTACCTCATCTTGGGTGTATAGATGTGAGGAAGGAGCAACCATGGATGCATGAGTTACCAACTCAGCCTTTTTTTTTCCACCCCTCTCATGCCTTTTGTTCTTTATTGATTCTTGTTTGTATTATTACTCGTAGTTCGAGGAATGAGAGCTTGTAGTTATTACCCCCCTTTAGGGTGTGGCAGTTCATTGCCCACCAGGGGTTGGAACATGCAATGGTTCAATTTCATTAATATGATGGGGAAACATTGACCCAAGAACTGGGTGAAGGCCATAACTGAGTGAGGTAGAGTTCATGTTTGGCTTTTTCCCACATGCTCATTTGAATGGTCCCGACCATCTTTTTCATTTTATTTTTCTTGTGGCCATCACATGCTCTCTCTTTTTTTTGGCTCCATCAACCTCCCATAACACATTTCTAGGCCCTCCTAGGTAAATGAGGATGTGTGGGTTCCAAGTCCCAATGAACTAGTGGTCAGTTGAACTCGCAGAATGGAGGTGGAAAAGGGGCTTGTAATATAAGATGGAAAGTGGTAAGTATGGAATAAGGAGAGATGGGGCTTCATTATATCAATCATGGCTTCCCAAGTAGTGCCCCTCCTATACTTGTTAGGCCATTAGAGGAGGTCCCACTGGACTAGGATTGAAAATTAGCGCCCGATTTAAAGTGATGGAACAAGATCACGTCCAATACCCTTGTTCTTCCAAGTTACCCCATAATCAATGTCAAAATTCCCAAATACAAACAAGCATAAGCACCTAATTGCAAAATGAATAAAGTACCTTTTGATCAGAGGCCCGTAGTCCTTCCAACACGTGTTCTTGGAAAATGGGCGAGGAAACATATCACTAATGTAGGTGGTAGAGATGTGATTGACATGTCGTTATTGACTACTAGTGGCTCTCAGGCACTACTAATTACCCGCTAGAAGAGATGAATATGAGAAACATTACTCCTAGGGGTCACCCACTTTTAGTGGGTAACAGATCCATTCAGGGAACCATTCCTTCTATAGTTATAAAGTCAAGGTCCATCATGTGAATAATAACTCAAAATAGTTAAATTCAATTTTTGTTGCCATACTTCTTTTGAACTACTTCCCCTTTTGAGTAGGTAGCCTCATTTTCTATGAGGCGTGTTCTCTTGATAATGTTGTGGTTAATGGATGTAAGACTTCAAGATTTTTCCTTTTGATGTCATAGTCATAGAGAACACTTTGCCAATCCTTGTTGTTGAGTACCTTCCCCCTTTTCAAAAGCTAGAAATATTGTCCAACTTGTTGTTTTGCATATGGTCTATAGGTGATAAGTTACAACGAAAATGCCATGCTAAAGTCTAAGATGTGATAGACAAACAAACATGAGGAAAAATGCTTAAGGATCAGTGTGTGCTTACTTTACTATCCCCTACTCCTAATTGATTTGTCACTGCATCATCTTGGTGTACCTCCTAAAGGAATGTAAGGTGAATTGAGTGTCCCAAGGACAAGGTAGGCCATAGACTATTGAGGAAAATTTAACTAGGTGTGTTTTTCATGACATTGTAATTATGATTTTTGTAAAACAAGAAAATAAATTTATTATTCCTTGTTGTATGGGTTTCATGAGCAAGAGCTTTTATAGATGGCTCCCATTGAGAGCCTTAGGATTTATATTTAAGGTCAAAGAGTCAAAGTCACGAATAAGGAGCTCTCCATGAGCCTATGTAAAATGTATACAAGCCTAGAGTAGCCCTCCAAGACCAAGCACAATCCTCCAAAACAAGCACAAAGAAGTTTGCAAGAAAAACGATAAGGAGAACATGATGTCGGCTCATATAAAAGACAATGGTTCACATGTTAAAGTCGACTCAAAAATGGAGACATAACCACTATTTATACTCAGTTAGGATAAAACTCAAATAGAATCTCAGACTTGTTTGAAATTTCAAAGGTGTGGTACAAAATCTCGGATGTCCCAGAAAAGACAGTATCTCATATAGGGTACAAGAGTATTACATCTCGGTTGAGCATCATAATTTACAGTTTCGGTTGCGCATTTCAGATGATCATCAAGATTATAGTTTCGGCATACTAGGGCAATCTTGGCATATATATCATGATAAGGATCCTAGTACAAGAAGCTCTCAACTATATACACTAAACATCATTGAAGCGTTCACATATCTCAGTATGGAATTCTCTTCAACATGATGATGATATCAGTGAGAAGTGCAATAATGATCTAAGAGAAGATGGAGATATGGTGCAACAACTATGTTCTCCTTATTGTGATGAATATCTCAGTGAAGGTGCATGAATGACGAACTCGATGAAGCAACAATGTTGATGATAATCTCAACAGTAAGAAGGATTGGTGACTTGGTCTTGGAGTGGCCTAGTAGTTCAAGGGTTATGGTCTTGGTGTTCGTCAATTTCAATCTCTATAAGAAGAATTTTGTGCGGGTTTTCCTCTCCAAGAGGGAGAGGTTTTGGCCTTGGCGGAAGGCCAAACATCTTGTGTTCTTGTCTCTTTGTTTTAGTAGCAGTTTGATGAAGTAAACACACAAACTAATAAGAAGAAGAAGATCACGCTAAGATAAATTGTAAAATCATTTCACAAATTGTTATCAAGCCTAGAAGAATCCTATTAATACTAATTTCCCTAGATTCTTCAACATGGTATCACAACTAAGGTGTAGAAGTCAAAGGAAGGGCAACAAAAGAGACATACAAAGATCAATCCTCAAGAAGGGCATCGAAGTAAGGTTAAGGGTTTTGTCAAGAATAAAGGATCAAGTCTACAACAAGCAGTCTACATTAGCAAAGACCCTTTTCTCCAATCATCATCAAAAGGGTCACCAAGAACCTTATCAAATGACTACAAAGCAAGATAACTCAAATTCAAATATTATCATCTTGGAGAAGGCCGAAAATCCGAGAAGTAATCCTAATCTACACTACAACAAAAGGAAAACACAATACCTTTCACAGTCTCAATGCTAGCCTCAAAATTTGGGTGTTATTACAACCCATGTCATACCACAACAATCTTAATGACTTAAGCGATGACTGGTATTGAATAATGCTTGAAGCCCACAAAGATCTTTGCTCATGCTAGTCAACTCAAGCAAGATTCTACTCCAACAAGGAGCATTGCAACAAGGTTACAAAGATATATAGTCAACATACATTACAAGATTATCACTTCAGAAACAGAACACAATGCCACATCTTAGGTGGACATCATGACAGTGCTCTCAAAATTCTTGATTTCGATTCCATATCCCCACAGTCAAGGAATCAAATAATATCAACATATCATAAAAAGGCATTATTGCTTGGTGTTGAACAATGCAAGTCTAAAGAAAGGTTCTGGAACTCTATTGTATCAGGTAGCTCAAGAAAGAATCTCATTGAAGGACATCATTTAAGAAGTGTCAAGGTGAAGATTTCATCTTCACATGACCAGTAAGTATCTTTTCATTCTATATTCAAGTTTGGTTAAATGAATTTATGATTGCAAGGACATCTATGAATTGGATGGGTTATCAAGATTCCTTGCATGAAGAAGGATAATAGACATATCCTCTAAGTAGCTGAAGTCATCAAAAGGTCTCCTCTGAATTTATGAAAAGGGATATTTATGAAAGATTCCCTCACATAGAAAAATTGGAGACAATAAAGTAATGTAGATGATAAACATGTTCTCTTAAGGTGCAATAAAGAAGGTCAAACCAAATTTGATCTACATGAAGGTAAAAAGGCATCAAAGGATGTAGGATATCTTCACAAGGTCTTATATATAAGATCTAGGAATGAAGACCACCATCATTGATGCAATGGAAAGGTAACAAATATCCATGAACAAGAAGGTTACCTCATTTAGCAACTTGTAGTCTCTATGCAAGATAGAGAAGGACAAGTTGATGGAAAAAATATTGAAGGTTAAAAGAACTCAACCGTGTGCAGAAAAGAAAGGCAAGGTTGGTCCTCAAGCAAGACAAAATAAGTAAAGTTAAGATTCAATGCTATAGAAATATTTTGGAAGCTCATATCACTGAAAGATGGAGGAAACTGAAGAAAATGGCCAAGGAAAGAGGGAGTAACAAATCTTTCCTATGAGTAAGATAATATCCCTCACAAAGAGGTCCTATCATATGCTCCTAGATCTTGTGTTATAATATATGGCAATGATAATAAGATGCATCATGGCATCATGGAAGCATTAGAAGCAAGAGCTCGTGACATCACCATGGGAATCATGAAGGGGAAAAGGGACAAAATCCATGGCAGTCAGACATGAAGGAATAGCTCTTGGGAATCTCATTGAACATTGAAGGAAAGACATATGTCATCCAGGACAAGGCTCATCATACATCAAGGCAAAAAGGAAACATTTTCCAGATTGGGGTATGCAAGATCTTCAAGATTTTCTGATGGAATCCTCATCAAAGGTTTCACTAATCTAGAGAGGAAGCAAGTGTTTCATCAGGAACTCCAACTTATGGAATTCATGGGATGATGGTGTGATGGCATGAAGCAGATCAAGGGATTGGCAATATTTTCAATCAAGGAAGCTACTGGAAGAAGCCTACATGACCTAAAGGTAAAATGAGGTGTGTATGATTGTATTTAATATTACAATGTCATGTCATATGGTTGCAGGTAAAATGGATCATTACTTTTATCTTGAGAAGCATGATCAAGAGAAAAAATGATCTTTTCCTCTGAAAGAATGTAGGAAGGCATAAGTCACATTAGATGAAATCAACATAATATGTCTTCATATGAAGTATGAAGTAGTTGACTATGAAACTCTGATTGAAAGCTCCTAGAAATGGAATGTGTGAGGAAGGAAGAGATAGTGAGATATGCAACCATGATGAAGGCGATCAACATCCAAAAGACCAAGAAGATTTGACTAGGAAATCTCCTAGAAAGATATGAAGACTCTGATGAAAGTCTGAATAAGATGAAGACCCTTGACAATGGATATCTTTGGGAGATGTGCCAACATGTATGCAGGATGCTGACACCTATAGAAAGATGTCATGATGAAGAGCCATCTCGAAAGGTACAATTTGATTTCATGTTATGTTTTGATTTTTTGAATAATATACGAATGAGTTCATGCAGGGCTACTGGCACAAGCATTGTAAATACAATTACAACTAGAATTCATGTGGTGGATGGAAATTCATGAAAGAAACATGATGAGGAAGAAGTAGACATATGACGAGGTTTCTAGATATGTATCAAGAAGGCTACTGTCCATGAAGAAAGGAATGACATAACGAACCAAGGAGGAAAGTGATGGATGGCTAATGCCATATAAGGAAGAAGCTCAACTAAATTTCATGAAATTAAAGAGAGGAGTTGGTCAAGCAGTTGAAGACCCACGAAGAAGAAGTTGTTGATATATAGAAGAGTCCCTAGATAAGAGGGAGCTCTGACAAGTCCCTAATCAAGAGGGAGTTTGAATTAAATCAACCCTAATTACAAACGAGTGACAATTGTGTGTTTCTATTTCATGTGTCATGCACTAGACCAGGACTAACAACCTGTAAGTCTAGATGATGGTCATGAATGGAAATGTAGACACATCATTTTTGTCTTCACCTGGGAATAAAGAATGGAGAGTTAGGTAATCATTTGGCATCTGATACTCTTTGAGGATGTGTAGGGCATCCAAGATAAGAGTAGGCAAGAGGAACGATATTCTAAAGGCTGGGAACCCAAGATAAGAATAGTCCTAGAAGGTCATACTCATTGAACACTCGGGTGGGTATGAACCTTGAGAGACAATGATGAAGGTGTCTATAAATCATTGGTCTCGCCAACATTGTAGCTCATGGTCTCTTAGAGAGATGGAGTTGTTAGTCAAGGCCTTGCACTATGACAATGTTGATTGATATGATGCTATATAGATGGGATTACCAATTTGATTCTTCTTAAGAGAAATTATTCAGATTGATAATGACCAAGTATCATCATGAATACCTCCCTAGTTAAGAGGGAGTGTTGAATAAATTGTAACTAGGTTCAATTTCCATGACATTGTAATTATGGTTTTTGTAAAACAAGAAAATAAATATATTATTCTTTGTTGTATGGGTTTCATGAGCAAATTTTTTTATAGATGGCTCCCATTAAGAGCCTTAGGATTTATATTTAAGGTTAAAGAGTCAAATTCATCAATAAGGAGCTCTTCATGAGCCTATGTAAAATGCATACAAGCCTAGAGTAGCCCTCCAAGACCAAGCACAATCCTCCAAAACAAGCACAAAGAAGTTTGCAAAAAAAACAATAAGGAGAACATCATGTCGTCCTAAAATATATATAAAAATTTCATGTTGACTCATATAAAAGACACAACGGTTCACTTGTTAAATTTGGCTAAAAAATAGAGACATAACCATTATTTATACCCAGTTGGGGTATCCGCAAAAACTCAAATAGAATCTCGAACTTGTCTGAAATTTCGGAGATGTGGTACAAAATCTCGAATGGTCCAGAAAGGACAATATCTCAGATAGGGTACAGGAGTATAGCATCTCGGTTGAGCATCATAATTACAATTTCAGTTGAGCATTTCGGATGATCATGATTACAGTTTCGACATACTAGGACAGTCTTGGCATATGTATCATGATAAGGATCCTAGTATAAGAAGCTCTCAGCTATACACACTAGACATCATTGAAACTTTTACATATCTTAGTATGGAAGTCTCATCAACATGATGATGATCTCAGTTAGAAGCGCCTTAATGATCTAAGAGAAGATGGAGAGATGGTGTAGCATATATGTTCTCCTTATTGTGATGAATATCTCAGTGAAGGTGCATGAATGATGAACTCGGTGAAGCAACAATGTTGATGATAATCTCAACAGTAAGAAGTATTGGTGACTTGGTTTTGGAGTGGCCTAGTAGGTCAAGGGTTATGGTCTTGGTGTTCGTCAACTGGAATCTCTATAAGAAGAATTTTGTGCAAGTTTTCCTCTACAAGAGGGGGAGGTTTTGGCCATAGCAGAAAGCCAAACATCTTGTGGTCTTGTTTGTTTGTTTTCGTAGCAGTTTGATAAAGTAAACACACACACTAATAATACGAAGAAGATCAAGCTAAGATAAATTGTAAAAGCACTTCACAAATTGTAATCAAGTTAGAAGAATCCTACTAATACTAATTGTCCTAGATTCTTCAACATAGTCCACTAGAGATTCCATATTGCTCATGAAATGACAAATTGGGTGCCTATTGTTATGGTCTTCTTGTCTGTATTGTTCTAGTGGTGTTGTTTTGTTGTGCAAATTCTGTGTCCATGGAAATACAAGTCTTCTTTTTTACTCCTAATACACAACGCCCAAATACTGTTTGAATTTATGAACTTGTCTATTTTGTTTCCCATATCTTAAGCATCTCATCATAGAAAGTTCATTATATAAATTAGTGTTTTACTTCATTATCAAATTATTGTCATGTTTAAGCCTCGAAAATTCTTGCTTCAACATGGGGGAAAACCACCCAGTCCGGACCTTAGTTGGCAGCTCCTTTTCTGTTTGGAGTAGTGGCTCTGACTGGGGATAATGGGACCAGTTTCCCAATCTATTTTATGATTGTACTGATGGGGTGATATGTGATATTTTGGAGTAATGTTTAAGCTTAAAGTAATTAATCTAAACTAATAATCACATGCACTTTATCCTAATTTTAACACTATCTAATTATGACTATACCCGGGAATAAATTGGAGTATGAGATCTACAATAATGTCTAAAAGAAATTGGTAATAAATATCATTCAATTGTAATGAGAAATGAAATCGTTTAACAATAATCGTTTCGTTTAAAAAGTTAGCCGAAACAATTGTGAAAGATATATCGCATAAGAAATTATTCATGTATTCAGTGTAAAATATAGGCCATCATCCTACAGAAGTGTAATAATGCTTAACCAAGATTCAAACTTTCAAACATAAACAACTTGAAGTGAAATGATTGCTTTATACATAAGTAAAAAGAATTACGAGGTAAAAGTACCATTTATAATATGTCCTACTCACGTGCTTTAACAATATTGATCTACTTTCAATCTATCCAACACCATATAAGAGTACAAAAGTGCAATTTCAGTAGAAGATGTCATATAAGATATAAATAAATCTTGTTCCATTAATTTCACCGGAACTTCCTCAAAGGGATAAAAGTGCATGTTTTGAAGATTGTTTCTGATAAAATTTCTCGATGCTTCTCTAAATGCATATAGGGGTTTAAATACTAAACTATAAAACTAAAAATAGAATATTACAAAAATATTTGAGGAGGTTTTAAATGACCTTCCTCAAATTATGCAAAATAATACCAAAATAGAAATGAGCATGGTGACTAACTGTTATGCATTTGATCCTTTAGATTGCAAATGTCTGTCATGGGCTTGAGTTGTGTCGGTTGGCAGATTTCATATTTCAAGTGTTCAGTGAATACGACGTCGGTCAGTGTTGGCACCATTTTCTCCGCAGAAGTGGTTATGCATCGCAGGGTCATCCACTAGCTGTGAGGTTTCACTAAATGTCGCCAATATGCTTCCCAGTTTAACCTGGCCATTTGCCTAATTGCTTCTCATTTTTCTTCTGTTGCCTATCTCCACTGTATTTCAAGTTGTTTTACATTAGGAAGAAAACCTGGAATGGATTCTACCACAAGGTTGGTGCTATGTAAATTTTCATTAATATTTTTGATAACATTGTTTGCTGCTACTGCCGCATCTACTATTGCCTCTCTAAGCCGAGAATCCCAATTTGCAAATAAGATTTGTTTGTGTGACTCTAGTTTAGGCAAGTCGGCTTTTCTCCCATCTTTTGAATTCTTCCAGGTGATGAAATCAAAGACTTTTTTCAATATTTCATCATATTCAAGTCTCATTTCCACGACTTGACTTGTCAATTTGTCACTTGTTTCGCAATAATAATTCCATTGCAAAATCTTCTGGCATAATAGTTCTTTTTGGTGCATTAACTGGGAGTTAAGGCCGAGCGCTTCAGTAATAAACTGATCAATTTTTGGATCATATTTATGTAGATCAATTATTCATTGTATTTGTGCTTCCTTCTTTGCTAAGCTGGTTTGATGTTTTATTTGCATCTACTCAAACTCTTGTTGAAGTTTAGCTAACTGTATCTCTGCTTACTGGTCAGATTTTGCTCGCTGTAATTGTTGTTCAAGCAACAAAATTTTATCTTCTTTTTCTTTAAGAAACATTTACACCTCTGTTGCTTTTTCGATGGTCGTTTTAGCATAGGCATCTGCAAACTGTGATAGTCTAGTAAGGTTGGCGGATGGGTCGATGGGTGAGTCTTTCCAGACAACATCCATCGGTTCATTATTAGGGGTAGTAACAGATGTAGAATCCAATTTCCTTTTCTTCCTTTGTCTTTTAACAACAACTTTGTGTTGTGGGCTATAAAACACATCTAGAGGGGGAATCTCCTTAATTCTCAAAACTATTTTAGAGGTGGGAGTAACAGGAATGTGCTCTACCTCTTGAGTATTTACAGTCTCCTCTGTTGTAATTTCTTGATTTGTTTTCTATTGTGCAGTTTGAAACTCTATCGTTTGTTCCTCTGTATTGATACTTTTATTAAAGTTGTCCCATTCTTCCTCTAAATCAATCACCGGGGGTTTTATTGGTTGTGTGGAGGTGGAATGGATTTCAGCATGTTTGCTAGCTGAAGTTTGTTGAGTTATCTTTTCTGTGGATTGGGTTGTATCTTTTCCGACTCCCTACTTTTGCTTTTCCCATTTTGTGATGACCTCTCTGATTCCCTAATCGATTTCTCTTGGGATTCTACTCCAAAATCAGTTTTAGAATTTCCTTTGGAATCTCCTTCTAGACGTACACTGGGAGTAGGCTCCCTTATTGGTTCAATCAATAATTGGTCCAATGGGACCTTTGTTAACCTTTCTCTCTACTCATACAAGGGTTCAAGATCTTCATGGTAAAAAAGGAATTGTGCCATATGCTTCACCTCTGTGAAGGTGTTTTTCTGCAAAAATATGTCATCAAATGCATCTTCCTCATTACTGAATACTTTTATTTTCACCATGGTGGCAAAGTCTTTGACAGTGTCGAATGGGTCATATTGCCTTCCAGGGAATTTAGGTAATTGTAGAGATAACATAATCTTTGTTTCTTTAAATGCATGGCCCAAGTCATGCAATGCAAATGCTCCACACTGTAAAGGGAATGTAGGCCAAATGGCTTTTTTTTCTTCCTTTAATGTTTTTGCTCATCCCTCCCTCACTAGTTATTTGATAGACTATCTCTCTAACCATCGATTTGTCTAGAATAGGAGGACATGGGGGGAGGTAATGCTGCCAAATACCCTGATATAAGTAAATGTCTCCTCCCCAAACCATCTAGCCACTGGGAGGATATATACCTTGGCTTCTTTGGAAAACATGGGGGCATCTCGGTTATAAAGCCATTTGTGGATAGGTGATCTGAATTGGATCCATAAAGAATGATTGACAGAGCCATGGTTGTACCAGGTTGAGACAGACTTCAAATAATTTAAAATAGTGATCAAAAACACCTCTAAACTAGTGGTAATGGCAACCAGTGTGGAACGACGAGGACCTCGGTCAAAGCGCGCTGACCAAGGCCCATGGAGACTCCGCAGGAGGCAAAGTTAGCCCCTGGGAGGCCTAGATCGAGAAATAGAGGCAGTTCTTGATGCGCAATTAGCGCTTAGTGCTAATCGCGCATCACTGGGTGAAAAACCCCACATTGGTGAAGCCCCGAGTGCTCGGTCACATGAGAGCCGGGAAAACCGTGGACAAAAGGCTAAAGGACAAGGTAGGACTCGCACTCCGAAAACTAGCTATATTGATTAGGGGCACCGTTAAACGATAAGCAGAATTGGAAAAAATGCAGCGATCTCACTCAATGGTCGACGTGTGGCAAGCATAGGAAAGAAAAAACCGTTGTTGATCGCGCACTAAAGGTCGAGCAAGTTAACCACGCGAAACGTGCGTTGGCGTTAGATCTGGAGGCCCCAGATCTAAAGGCTGAGATCGCGCCCGATGGGAAAGCGGAATTGACGGGGGATTAAGCTGCAGTTTGTAAAGATTTGACGTCTGATTTGACTGCCAAGGTGGCAAAAGACTCATTCCACGATGTAATGGAAAAAACGAACCGACGAAGCGAATTGGCGCAGCTGCAGGAGGACATGTGGCCACTCCCTGTGAGCCTAATGATGATGTCGAATAGGGAACTCCAAGCGAAGCTATAGCAGGCGATCCGACGGGAAGTGGAAGAGGAATCGAATAGACATGGGTACAAATGGCCTTAAAGCCATGCACAGGGAAAAACAGAAGCACGGAGAGAGAGAGAGAGAGAGAGAGAAAGAGAGAGAGAGAGAGAGAGAAGGACACTAGAACCCCGAGAGGAGGACGAAACACATAAAGGAAGAACAGAGAGAAGAAAGACAGTGAAGCAACAACAGAATGGAAGACAGAGGGCCGAACTGACTGAAGGTAGCATCGAGCACCGAAGAGCTTAAGGGATTCAATCCATCCCAGAGAGGATCTATCTGGACTGAGCACCACATTGGGCTCTCTCCATTATAGACCAAAAGGTCATAGAGTTGGTAAGGAAAAGAGTTTGTGTACTCTAGTGGCTTGGGGCATCCAAGAACCACCCTACTAAGCAAAATCCGTTTCAGGAGACTCACATTGAACTCCTTCATTGTAAATTCTCTGCTTCAAGACACAATAAAAGAAGGCCACCACTGAGAGTTGGATCGGAGATGCAACCCTGGAGGATAGGGTGAACTCCTTATTAATTTCTTATGTTCTTTTATTTCTTACTGTATTTCTCTGTTGTTTTCCATTTCATGTGTCTATGTATTTGCAATCTGATTGATCCGTTGCTTAAATAACATAGACACACACACCAACATATGAGTTTGTAATACCTTCATTTATTAAATCTTTAACTGAGGTCACTCATAGGGTGATTATCAGATCAATAGGGAGCATAAATCCATGAAAATGTTTGAAAAAATGTGGTTGAAAGTGAGATTCCTACATGTCTTACGGTATATGTGAATGGGAAGTGGATTCTGGATAGTCCACTTCCATCCCATGATAGGAAATTTCAAACCAAAAAAAATTGCATCCATTACATAGGCGCTCTTAAAAAATGGAGGGTAAACCCTCGAAGCAACTCTTCTTTTCGTTCTATACTCCATTATTATTGTTGCTAAATTATAAGACAAAATTTGTGCCCAATTCATTACAGTTGTGTTTACGGTTGCATTTATTAATGGCAACCATTCTAGGGAGAATTTAGTATTATTGGCTTTTACAAATAGTCTACATAGCATGGCCACTGCAAAACTATGAGGGGGACAAATAGACACAGTAGTGTACATACCGTTCTTGTCTTTCTTGATTTTGCCCTCATTATTTGACCAGGTCCGGGTGCAGTCTACTGGGTCCTCGTTTTCTTTGACAAAATTCTTGATAAATTGCTTGTTGTAGATGACTTGTGGCTCTGGTAGGTGGTACATGAGCTGCAAGTTATCTGGCATAACAAATCCCATAACCTCTCAGCTTCTTGTCTTGAATTCTCTGTCTGAGATGTCAGCTTCATCAATAACCCATTTAACCATGTCTATATGAAGGAATATCTTCATACATTCAGTTATGCGATGCAAAAATGAGCACGTTGTCTCAAACATGGAGGCGTCTAAGGAATCACGTCCGTCAACTGTAACCTTTGTTTCCAAAATCCTTGGTTGCTTTTCCTCCAATATATTATACATGGCCTCCCACGTAGAGGTTCCTCCCTCTGTTGCATGTAATATCCGTAAATAGAGGAGTCATTTCTGACTTCTCAAAGACGACTGCCTTGCCTTTCTTCACCATAGCTCCCAACGATTTTCTCTCTAGATTTTCCCTAAAAGTGAAGAACAACTATCGGATACACAAAAATGATAATGGACATGAAATGAAATAATGCAGATAACCTGTAAAGGTGATAAAAGGAGTTTTATTCGAATGCACGTAAGAAGATATCATGTCACGTTAAATGGATTTTCACACATAAATGCAGTTAACTCTTACTAAATGCCCGCTAATGCTTTGTTATCCCTTATCTTTAATGCTCATAAATGTTTGGATCATAAATTGGGAAGAAAGCTTCTAGGGTGGTGAGCCTTTAAATTGCGATAATGGTGATTTTGTGATTTGCAAAGCAATGTCGCAGATTGCAATATCACATTATACCTTTTCTCTTTTCTTACCCTCCCTTACGTTTCTGCAAGATGTGAGATGTGAGCTGCTCATTTATTGTCTCAAAACATATCTACTTGTAAGGTTTTTCTATGTAAATACCATTTTCAATAAGCGGCGGACCTAAACATTTGTTCGTAATGTATTGAAGGAGTCGGTTCGGGTCTTGATTGCATTTCGCAATATCAATCGATGATAGGTTTGTGGTGTTCTTTTGAATGCTAGAAATGCGATGTGATCAAGGTTACGATGCCATCGCAATTTCGCATTTTACTTGTTTTGAGATAACCTTTTAAGGCGGGCTCTTCATAAATAGTGATATGCGATGCGAGACTTGGTTTTGAAGAGAAAAACTTAAGGACCTAGTTTATGTCAAAAATATGATTGTTTCATGGTATAAAGCATAGAGTCCTCTTTTAATCATTTTTACTAGATTTGGTGGCTTTAGCAAGGTCTTTCGATGATGCTTAATCATGCGATATGTGGGAAGGAAAGAATTTAGGAGCTCATTTGAAAAATGGGGTTTGATTGATATCTTGCTTTATTCCAAAAAAAAATGCCTAAATGCTAAGTTTTTTTTGGATGGATTTTTAAAGGGTCCCCATTTATTAATGTAATATTAACTACTATTATTTAATAAATGTGGGGTTGTTGAATAGCACAAAAATTGACGATTCACTTGGAAGAACTAGTTCTCTCTGGGAGTTTTTTGAAATTTCTAAAACTTCCAAAGTAAAGATAGTTTTGAAAATAAAAATAAATTACATGGAATATAAGGTAAGTAATGTTGTTCATTAATAATAATAAAACATCTACTTAACTATCATTCTTTTGATTATTTTTTTCTCATAAGAAAGTCACTTTGTCGACGTCAGTCATTACTTGGTTTTAAAGATAAAAGCAAGGAGACTCTCCTAAGATCAGTTTTTGGTATACTCAGTTGTCATAGGTAGAGCCTCTGCTGCGAGTAGGTATTCATAGCCTCGACAGAGTTACCTTTTAACCAACAATGATTCAGTGTCCCACCTTGATCAGAATGCAATAATAAAGATAATCTCATTTGTATACTTATTGCTTTATTTATTTTCCGAAGTAATTCATTCTTCCTTCAAATTTTCATCTTTTATCTCTTAAAGTACAATGTCTTGGTTTGGTGACCAAAATTGACGATGCCATTCACTTGATTTGTAACTTAACCGAACAAGTTGGCTCTTGATGAGACCCCTTGTCTTTTGATTAATATAATCTTAAGCCATTACCCTGTTTTGATATGTAGTATTGGTAATGTCAATTAGTTATAATCTTATGATTAAGGTAAGTCGACTCTTGATAAGACCTCTTATCCTTTAATTTTAAGTATATTTTAGAATTACACTCAAAAAATGAAAGTTGATTAGGTGGGTAGAATCATTGGCTCTTTAAGAGTTTCCGGATGACAATTGTAGAGTTTTAAAGATTCTTCTCTGTAGAGAGACTTTGCTTTGTTATTGATACTTTTCTTGACTGATGTAAAGGAAATATTTCTTTCTAAAGCTAAGTTTCATCAAAGATTAGATAATTTTGGTAGAAAACAGGCAGTTTTGAAGCAATAGAACTTAACTATATATTTCACATGTGAAGATTACTTTCATAACAATCTTTACTTACACAAGCGAAAAGTCAAAATTAAAAAGAGACTATCCTTTGTAAAGGAAAAAGTAAATGTTTTCCAACACGTATTATTTTTTCTAAAAAAAAAGTAACTAAAGGAAATAATATACAGTGAACAAAAGAGATCATCTTCTATGGAAAGTGTTTCTTTAAAATCTTCCCATTAATAGGGAGAGATTCTCTCTTACTTCATAAATATTGTAATAGAAAAGTTGATGGGCCTATTTGTTCCACAATCTAAAATGGGCCAAGCCACATTTTTTGGAACTTGGTATGCTTACTGGCCAAGCCACATTTGTTGGAACTTGGTATGCTTACCTTTCTCTTCGTGGGCTTTATCCCATTTCGATACTAGGTCTTTGAGTTAAAAATATTTTGAACTTACAGAGTGTGAATCAGAGGAGGCTTTGACTAACTGCTAATGATGTGCATGTGTGATCCTGGCCTTTTCTATTTTCTCTTCAAGCTTAAGGATTCGTAACTGTCTAACTTGCATGGATGAGGAAGGAGTTTCTTCGATGAATTGAACTAAGGCTAAAGAGGGAATAGCTACATATGTTGCTAATATGACATCTTTCCCATAGACCAAATTAAAAGGAGAAGTGCTAATGGAGGCTTTTTGAATTATTCGATCTACCCATCAAGCAAACATTAAATATTTATGCCAGTTCTTCTAGCTTTGGTCAACAATTCGTTTAATAATCCTGATGAGATTCTTGTTTGTGGATTCAAATAACCCATTTCCTTATGGATAATAATTAGCAGAGTATTTAAGCTTAAAACCTCTTTTAAGAGAAAACTCTGTCATAACATTGCTTGAAAAATAAAGTGCATTATCAAACATCAAGGAGATAGCATACTAAATCTGATAATGATAAATTGATCTATGAATTCAATAATGTTTTCAGAATTGGCTACCTTGAGTCGAATTGCTTATTCCCATTTTGTGAAATAATCAGTCGCCATAAGGATATATCTATGCTTCTTAGAAGAATGAGGAACGATCTCACCTATTATGTCCAATTCCCATTGCTCGAATAGTTGGTCAATGTTGACTGGTTGTAATGGTAATGTGGGTTTCCTCTGTCTTACAGTAGCTATTTGACAAATTTTACATTTCCTTACATAACTGTGTGCATTTTTGAATAGTGTTGGCTAGTAATAGCTGGCATGCATGATTTTATGTGTTGTAGTATCTCCTCCAAAGTGACCATTAGTTGGTCCATCATGAATTTCCTACAACACCTTCTATGCCTCATATTTTTCAAGACATTTGAGTAAAACACAATCATAATTTATTCTAAACAACACATTATTGACAATTTGATATTGTCTAGCTTTTAATCTCAATGCCCTTTTCTTTGCGTAATTTAATTGGGTTGGGGCATATCCGTTTCTCAAGTAAAATATGATATCAGCATATCTTGACTCAGTGTCGTTAAGGCTTACCTCGTAGAATTGTACATCGTCACCTAAACACTGTGATGTTGATAGATTTGATGCTCCTGCCAACATCTTGCAAAAAAATTGACCTTTTACAATTTTACATGTCTAATTTCGATGTCATATTCTTGCAGAGCTGTAACCTAATTTTCTCTCTTCTCACTTACATCCCTTTGTATTAACAGATTTCTTACAGCTAATAATGGTACTATTACTTTGGTGTGGGTTTTGAGGAGAAAAGGTCTAAAGTGTTTTATTGATTTGAAAGCAACAAAGGCTTGTTTTTCAACGTCTGAGTAATTCAATTAAGCTCCCTGCAAATTGGAGCTAAAGTATGAGATTGGGGCTTCAACTTTTTCTTGATTTACTTGTGCCAATATGGGTGCATATGATTTTTCGGAAGTGAAAGTATATAAAATGAAATGATTTGACAAATTCGATGTTGCTAAATATGGGGCGTTTATGATTGCTTGTTTTATCAAGTTAAAAGCTTCATGTTCTGAGTGTCCCCATTTAAACAAATATTTTTTCTTTATCATGGATTGAAGAGATAAAACAATTCTTGAGAAGTTAGGGACAAATCTTTTAACAAAATTTATTTGACCTAGGAAATATTGCATTGATTTTTTGTTATGCGGTAAAGGTATTTCAGAGATTTCTCTAATTCTGTCTGGGTCAATGTGAATTCTTGATTCAAAGACAATGAATCCAAAGATCTTTCCTCCACTTAATGTGAAAAAAGACTTCTTGGTATTTAAGAGAAATCACATACCTTTGGCAATGTTCAAAGATTTTCTTTAAATCCCTTAGATGATTACTACGCTTTGTGGAATATACAATTATATCATCTAAGTAGATTACTACTGATTTGTTTACTAAAACTTTACAGGCTATGTCCATGGCTCTTTGGAAAGTGGCACCAACATTAATCAGTCCAAATGGCATCTTCTGATAAGCATAAGTACCCCATTTTGTCTTGAATGTGGTTTTCAGCTGGTCATCTGGATGTACTATGATCTGATTATAACCGGAGAATCCATCTAGGAAAGAAATTAGTTATAAACCTACAACTGATTGCAATATCTGTTCCATAGGGGGCAATGGGAAATTGTCCTTTTGGCAAGCTTTATTGAGATTGTAGAAGTCTATACATATCTGAATATCGCCGTTCTTTTTCCTAATTGGGACAAGATTGGAGACCCATCGGGAATGTCTAATGGGAAAAATAATCTTAGCTTTTAGCAGTTTATTCAATTCAGATTTAATTTGACTTTCTAAATTAGGATGGATCTTAATTTCTGCAGAATAGGTCTTTCATCAGATGCCATGGGAATACTATGTTGAGTAATAGAGGTGTCATATGTCTTAAGATCTTCATAGTTCCATGCGAAGACATTCTTGTACCTCTTCAACAAACCTATAAAGGCTGATTTTTCGTCTGATGTAAGTTCGAGACCTAGATTAATATTTTGAGGCTTTAGGTCAATCCCAAGATAAATCAATTTAAACCTCAGTGTTGACTTCTAAAGTTTTGAATTGGTGGACCATTTAAATCTGTCTTTGAGGTCATATAAATCTTCCAACTTAACTACAGATTTTGGTATAGCATTATTGATTGTTTCTTGTTTAAGGTTGTTATCATGCTAGTCTTCATCAACTATCTGGTCATCATAAGAGCCTTTTGAAGTCAGGAAGCTTATGATATCCGGATTGTTATTAAAGACTCCCCAGTTGGTGATATTATTGGGAATAGAAGGCCTAAAAATTAATTCAATGGAAAATCGATCAGGGTTATAATCCTTTGATGGAATAAGCTTGGAAGCGACATTAGCTAGAAGATCGACACTAGCATTTTGGATTCTAGGAATAGGGGAAATATTAAACATTGTAAAGTGAAAGGTCAAGGCTCTAACTAACGACTGATAGTGTTTCAAATGTCCTGACAAACAGTGTATAGTATTTCTCACATGTTTTATTACAATTTATGAATCTCCAAATACTTGGAGCTGTTTGATATTAAGGCCAATTGCCTTATACAAACCTTGAACTAGTGCTTCATATTCAACAGTGTTGTTTGTACAATCAAATTCAAATCTGCATGCTAACATGGTCTTTTCCCCCTCTAGGCTAACTAATATGCATCCTGCTCCATCATTGGATTTAGATCCATCAAAAAGTAATTTCCAAAATAAAGATCTAACTACATGTTTATCTACAAATTTTACACATTTACAAGTGTCTGTTTGGAAAAAAATATTCAACCTATGATACAATAGAGTTTTCTAAGAAAGGTGAAGTGTGAGCGTTGAAATTCTCTAGAAATGATTCTATTGAGTAGTTTCCAAAGATATTGTTACTATACACGACTGGTTCATTTTCTCCTTATAGCTCTATTACTATGTAATTTTGATGTCTCTCACGATCAACTGTTATTTGATTTGGCTTGCCATTATAGGGAAGCCATATGTGAGACCATTCAATTGTAAAATAACCATGAATTTTTATGACCAGTCTCTACTAAGGATTAATCCATAGAACTTAGGAATATCAACTACAAGTATGTCAATGACTTGAAAAACTTTAGGGTTTGATGAAAGTCTAATGGTTACTTGATTAAGTTCCCCAACAACTTCGACTTGAGATCGATCTAACTGTACTATACATACAAAAAAATTCTGAGGCTAAACATTCAGCTTTGCACAAACTGTTCTAGGTAAGATGTTAGATGAAGCTCCTAAATCAACTAAATAGTTGTGTAAATTCTTATTAAAGACTTCAAAAGTAAGGAGAAATGGAGGAGTATGAGATTTAGATCTTCCTCCAGTTAGAGCAATGTCCATTGGATCAATCTTGTTTAAAGAGGTGCTAGGGGGTCTTCCCACTTCATGGGCGGCTTGTGAGATCACGGTAGTGGGAAACAGTGCAGTAGGTACTACTTTGATTTATTTAAGGAGTAGCTTTTGCTTATGCTTCAATCTGCTAAGCTCATGGAAGGTGATGTTTGCCCTAGTTTTCTTCATATCATCAACAATATTATACTCCATTTCATAAGAAACTATCAAAGTATTAGGTGAAGGTGAAGAATCCAATTGAGGAGTAGTTCGAGTGGATTTTGGTGAAAATTTCTTACCTGTTGTTTTGTCCCTGGGAGGTGGCATTGAAGCCTTCTGCTTTGAAATTTTTTGTGACAAATCAACAAGCTTTTTACTTCGGGTAGCGACAGGGAATGCTTCTTGAGTTTCCTCATTGGGAAGGATAAAATCCCACATTCCTTGTAACTCTGCCACTTATTCATCATCCATTTGTTCTTCATTTGTTGAAACTTCATCCTCATCTCCATTTTATTCAACATTTGATATAGCATTTGGACGTTTAGGATCAACAAGGGAATTCCTTTTAAATGGTCTAAAATATTTCTTAGTGGAAGTTTCCACTACCTGTTTTTTGATATCAATCATTTTTTTAGACATGGTCTTGAGGACTTTTCGTAACCCTTCAAGATCAAAAGGATCTTTTGGTGGTTTCTTCTTGGAGTCATCCCTAAAAGTCACTTTCTTGGACTTTCTTTTTTCTAATGCATTTTTCTTTTCTACAGCTAGAATGTGTTTTTCCATGGCTGTTGTCTCTTTCATATTTTCTGCTAAAGTTGGTTTGGTAGCTCTATCAATGAAGATAGTTGTGTTTGAAGGTAGAGAAGAAATATACCACTCATTTTGGACCTTACCACTAGGCTTAGATGTCATTGGTATCTTATTTAATAATTTATTGAAGCGAGAGTTGAAGTCCTTAATGGGTTCTTTCAGTTCGTTTCAAATTGGAGAGATCATTGATTAGGGTAGTTGTGGATCTATCATCCCCAAATTTAGTTAAAAATTGCTCTTGGAAAGCATCCCAACTATTAATAGAACCTGATGGTAATGAAAAGTACCATGATCTTGTTGCTCCCTGTAAAGTATATGGGAATAATCTTACAATTGTGTCTTCTTCCACTACTTCATTCAAGTTAATGGACAACATGAAATTGTTTATATGTTCCTCAGCTAGTAAGCCATTATCAGGATTAAATTTGGGTAACCATTTCTCTGGATGAGATGGAAATTGATGTAAAGGCCCAAGCATCCTAATAGCTTCTGGGTTTGTCCATGGCTTTGGAGGATTTTGTGCCATTACTGGCACGTGAGTAGGAGAAGGTGTAGCAGCGGTTTAAGGTGATTGAGTAGAGGAAGATGTAGTTCTTGTACCTGTGTGAATCGCGATCTAGAGTGGCAAGGTAGATGATTGATCTTATGATGGTATAGACTGAATGAATGAAGATGATGAAAGAACCTCGTTGTGAGATTCAGATGGGGTTTTCTTAGCTTTATTACGGCTTGGCAGAGGGAATTTGAATAGAGGGATTCCAAGCTTTTCACTCTATGCTCTAGTTAACCGTTGAGATGGGGTAAACTGAGAGATAACATTATCTTGGGATAACTTAGATTCTTCTTGAGATAACGAAATCCCCTGTAATTTATGAATCAAAGATTGGACTTCAGGGGCTTCGAATGGAAGAAGAATGATATGGATTTTTTGGGATTTTAGCAGTCGGTTCTATAATTTTCTTTACAACTTCTCGCTTAGGATCATGGGATTTGGAATGCTTTCGAGAAGTTGGAGGTGATGGTGAGGGAGTTTTACTCTTAGAATGGCCTGTTGATTTGGATTTACTTGCCATTCACAATCAGGCTTTCCTTCTAGTGCCAAAATGTTGAATCCTTGAAAATCATTGCTTCAACATGGGGGAAAACCACCTGGTCCGGGCCTTGGTTGGAAACTCCTTTTCCGTTTGGAGTAGTAGCTCCAACTGGGGATAATGGGACCCGTTTCCTAATCTATTTTATGATCATGCTGATGGGGTGATATGCGATACTTTGGAGTAATGTTTAAGCTAAAAGTAATCTAATCTAAACTATTAATCACATGAATTTTATCATAATTTAAATGCCTTCTAATTATGACTATACCCGGTAATAAATTGGAGTATGCGATCTACAATAATGTCTAAAAGCAATTGGTAATAAAGATAATTCAATTACACTAAGAAATGAAATTGTTTAACATTAATCATTTCGTATAAAAAGTTAGCTGAAACGATTGTGAAAGATATATCGCATAAGAAATTATTCATGTATTCAACATAAAATATAGGCCATCATCATACAGAAGTGCAATAATGCTTAACCAAGATTCAAACTTTCATACATAAACAACTTGAAGAGAAATTATTGCTTGATACATAAGTCAAAATAATTACGAGATAAAAGTACCATTTATAATACGTCCTACTCATGCACTTCAACAATATTGATCTACTTTCAATCCATCCAACACCATCTAAGAGTACAAAAGTGAAATTTCAATAGAAGATGTCATATAAGATATAAATAAATCATGTTCCATTAATTTCACCAGAACTTCCTCAATGGGACAAAAGTGCATGTTTTGAAGATTGTTTCTAATAAAATTTATGGACCCCTCTCTAAATGCATGAGAGGGATTTAAATACTAAACTATAAAACTAAAAATAGATTATTACAAAAATAGTTGAGGAGGTTTAAATGACCTTCCTCAAATTATGCAAAATAATACCAAAATAGAAATGAGCATGGTGACTAATTGTTCTACATTTGATCCTTTAGATTGCAAATGTCCGTCATGGGCTTGAGCTATGTCGGTTGGTCGATTTCAGCTTTCAACTGTCCAGTGAATATAGTATCAATCAATGCTGGCACCATTTTCTTCATAGAAGTGGTTAGGCATCGTAGGATCATCCACTAGCTATGAGGTTTCACTAAATGTTGCCAATATGCTTCCCAGTTTAACCTGGCCATTTGCCTAATTGCTTCTCATTTTTCTTCTGTTGCCTATCTCCACTGTATTTCAAGTTGTTTTACATTAGGAAGAAAACCTGGAATGGATTCTACCACAAGGTTGGCGCTATGTAAATTTTCATTAATATTTTCGATAACATTGCTTGTTGTTGTTGCTGCGTCTGTTGTTGCCTCTTCTGCCTCTCTAAGCCGAAAATCCCAGTTTTAAAATAAGATTTCATTGTGTGACTCCTCTAGTTTAGGCAAGTCAGCTTTTCTCCCATCTTCTGAATTCTGTTAGGTGATGAAATTAGAGACATTTTTCAAGATTTCATCATATTCAAGTCTCATTTCCATGACTTGACTTGTCAATTTGTCGCTTGTTTTGCAATAAGAATTCCATTGCGAAATCTTCTAGCATAATAGTTCTTTTTGGTGCATCAAGTAGGAATTAAGGCCGAGCGCTTCAGTAATAAACTGATCAATTTTTGGATCATCTTTGTGTAGATCAGTTATTCCTTGTATTTGCGCTTCCTTCTTTGTTAAGCTGGTTTGATGTTTTATTTGCATCTGCTCAAACTCTTGTTGAAGCTTAGCTAAATATATCTCTGCTTGCTGGTTAAATTTTCCTTGTTGTAATTGTTGTTCAAGCGACAAAATTTTATCTTATTTTTCTTTAAGAAAAAATTGCACCTCTATTTCTTTGTCGATGGTCATTGTAGCATAAGAACCTGCAAATTGTGACAGTCTGGTAAGGTTGGCAGATGGGTCGATGGGTGAGTCTTTCCAAACAACATCCATCGGTTCATTATTAGAGGTAGTAGTAGCTGTAGAATCCAATTTCTTTGTCTTCCTTTGTATTTTAACAACAGCTTTGTGTTGTGGGGTATAAAACACATCTAGAGGGGGAATCTCCTCAATTCTCAAAAATATTTCAAAGGTGGGAGTAACAGGAATGTGCTCTACCTCTTGAGTATCTATAGTCTCCTCCACTGTAATTTCTTGAATTGTTTTCTGTTGTGGAGTTTGTAACTCTGTCATTTGTTCCTCTGTATTGAGACTTTTATTAAATTTGTCCCATTCTTCCTCTAAATCAATCACCAGGGGTTTTATTGGTTATGTGGAGGTGGAATGGATCTCAGCATGTTTGATCGTTGAATTTTGTTCAACTGTCTTTTCTGTAGATTGGGCTGTATCTTTTTCTAACTCCCTACTTCTGCTTTTTCCATTTTGTGATGACTTCTTTGATTCCCTAATTGATTTCTCTTGGGATTATGCTCCGGAATAAGTTTTATAATTTCCTTTGGAATCTCCTTCTAGACTTACACTGTGAGTAGGATCCCTAATCTGGAATTTATCTAGGACAAAGAATTAAAGGTATTACACACTCATGTGCATGGATGTGCCTACGTTACTTTATGCAATGGATTGATAAGATTGCGAAATGCATAGACACTAAAGTAGTTAGAGAAAACATTACAGGAAAACACGTAAACACGACAAATTTAATAAGGATTTCACCCAATACTCCTGGGCTATGTCTCATGGTCTAGCCTTCAGTGGTGGCCTCTCTATTATGTTTCAAAGCAGAATTTTTACAGCAGTGAGCTCAATTTGAGTCTCACTTAACAGAGATAAATCAGTAGGACTGGACTTGGATCCCCCAAGTCTAGAGTACACAGACTCTCCTTACTGAACTGTCGACCTCTATTGGTCATAGTGGTATGAGCCCAATCTGAGACTCATACATGACAGGCAAGTATAGAGGAGTTCACTTGAACCTCTCAAGTCCTCTCTGGATTACACAGACTCTTTTTGACTCTGTCTGGCTCTATTTGGCTTGATGTTGCCTTTAGGTTAGCTTGGATTCTTCTCTTTGTTGTCTGCTCTTGGCTTTTGACCTTGAATAACTCACTGCTTCTTTGTTATTGTCAGTTCGTGGCTTTAAAGCCAATCTACTTTCTGACTGTTCGTTTCCACTTCCTGGTGCTCTGGTTCTCCTGCCTCTCTATCTGTTTGAATTCCTTTGTTCTATATCATCATCACTATGTAATGCTTCACAGGGAGGTGGTCACCTGTTTCATAATGAACTGAGTGTCAGTTCTCTTGGAAATGTTTGAACGGTCATTATTTCCATTTTCTCCAAGATTACCCGTGAAATACGAATCTCTGCCAATGCATCGCTCATGCCGGACTTCAAATATTATATAATTCTGCCTATTTACTGCGTTGAATCTGGTCATTCATCGGATCGCATCTCTGTCGTCGATCTAGGGCCTCTAGATCCAACGGTCATCGCTCATAATAGGCAGATAAGTAACACGATGTTTACCCGTCCAATGTGAGCACTTTTCTCTCTCTTTCGTCGGACACGTGGCAATCAATGTGTGGCATCAAGCAGGACTCGGTTTAAACCACTTACTGCCTCGAACCCTTCTGATATCCTACCGGTTTTGTGGAATCCCACTCCATCAGAACCGAATTAAGTACTTTTCCGCATTTTATAACTTTTTTGGGTTTGGACCCTCAGGGCTTATCCTTCTTTGATGGGTTTTCCCTGCAATATGCGATTATAATCGCATATTAGAAACTGCCCCCATTTCTCGAATTAACCTCTGGTTTTGCCAATTTGCGCCAGTGCGCGTTACCATGGACCAACGATCAGCGTGCCTTACAGAGGGTCCTCGTTGCTCTGCGTTGATCACAAATTGCCATTGTCACGAGGATATCTCTGATAAGCTTGACTTTTATAAGACTTTGAAACTTTGGCATAATTTTAAGAGTTCATGAAAACTTAGAGAGTGTTCTAGGATCCAATTCGGATCACGAACTTCCCACTAAAAAAAGGCTTTTGTTCCGCCAAAAGTTAGTTTTTAAACATCAATCAAGTGAAGGTATAAATTCCTCGCTTGCCCAATTTCTATCTGTCTTGCACTGCTTGGATTTGAACCATTGAGCCCAATCCTCAAGTACTCAACATCTCCCCTGCACGTAGTTCTCACCTTCCTGTCCAGAACCGTATCTTCCTACAACACATTGAGATATTCGGGTAACAGATCATCAATAGAAGGCAATTGACTCTGCGCTTCGGGATCTTCAACCAGTGAAGGTTCAAATAGTCTCAAGCTGTCTACATTAACAACTTGGAAACTATGCTTAGTCTGATGCTTATCATGCCTTGCCTTGTACTTGGCTTGGCTCTTTTCCAACTGTTCCTATACTGCCTGGTGAATCTCTTGGATTTATTCGATGAACTTGGTTGCCTTGTCCACATCACTATGTCCATCAACCTCTATGTCTTTACCAAAGATAAAATCCAAAGGAGACCTTGGTGTGAAACCAAAACAGGTCTCAAAGGAGATCTTTGTGTAGAAGAATGTTTAGCTCGGTTGTAAGCATGTTGCACATAACATAAATGTTCATCCAAAGCTTAGGATGCTTGTTGCAATAGCCTCTGAGCAACTGAATCGCTATCCTATTGACCACTTCTGTTTGGCCATCTGTTTTTGGATGAAAAGTTGTGCTCTTCTTCAATCTGATGTCCATCAATTCACACAAACTTGACCAAAATTTCCCAACAAATCGGGTATCTCGATCATATATAATGGAAGTGGCTAATCCAAAATGAACCCATACATGCTAAAAGAACAATTTTGCAGTTTGTTCAGCTATAATATGTTTGTTACAAGGTATTAAAATACACATTTTGCTGAACCTATCCACAACAACATATAAATAGTCATGACCTTTTCTAGATTTAGGTAGTCCCCCAACGAAGTCCATAGAAACACTTTCCCAAGGATGAGAAGGGACTGGTAGTGGAGTGTACAAGCCTAGTTTTCTATTGCTAGGATTTGTTTTAGCACACATGGTACACCCTCTTACATATGTAGAAACTGTTTCATTCACTTTTGGCCAATACCAAAATCTTTGCAGCTAGCAACTGTTTTACTTACACCAAAGTGACCTGATATTACAGAAGTGTGTGCTTCTTGAATTCTCTTTACTCTTTCTATTTGAAGAATGCATAACTTTCCCAAATGATACAAGAGTTGGTCCTTAACATGATAATCCAATTCTTGTACTTGTTTTCCATGACTTAAAGTTGCATATACATCTTTAAAATCTATATCTTGAGCATATTGTTCAATGTAGCTTTCATGCAATACTGAATTATGCTTAAGTATAGTGGATGCAGTTATGATTGGTCTGGACAACATATCTACAACTTTATTGTGTATGCGCTTTTTATATGTGATGACAAGATGAAACTATTGTAGGAAACCCATCCACCTATAGTTTCTTGATTGCTGCAACTTAGTTTGTGAGTGCAAATATTGAAATGGTTGATGATCAATATGTATAACTGTTTCTTTGCCCATTAAATAATGTTTCCACTTTTTCACACTCTGTACTAATGCATACAATTCTTTATCATATGTGGGATAATTAACTACTGAAGAATTAGATGTCTTAGAATGATAACATATGGGTTTATTGTGTTGCATCAACACTGCTCCCATGGCATAGTCACTGGCATCTGTTTCAATCTCAAATGGTCTTTGAAGATCAAGCAGTGCTAGTACTGGTGCTATACTAATATTTTCTTTTAAGGTGTCGAAGGCTTTCTGCTGTTTGCCTCCCCACTGAAACACCTTGTTCAATCCTGTTAAAGCATGTAAGGGAGCTGCAATCAAGGAAAAGTTAGAAATAAACTTTCTCCAATACTATGCTGCTCCTAAGAAGCTTCTAACTTCTGTAGCAAATTTGGTTTAGGTCAGTTTACAATGATTGCAACCTTAGAGAGATCTATCTTCAATTCACCACCCCCTACAATATGACCCAAATAATTCAAAGATGTTTTGCCAAATTCATATGGTGAGAGTTCAACATGAAGATTCTATTTTTTCAAAACATCTAGATTCTGCTTGACATGCTTTAAATGTTCTTCCCATGTTTTACTAAATATAGGAATGTCATCCAAATATACAATGACAAAATCATCAATAAAAGGTCTGAGTACATCATTCATTATTCTCGTGAAAGTAGCAGGAGCATTAGTTAAGCCAAAAGGCATCACCAACCACTCATACAATCTCTGCTTTGTTTTGAAAGTAGTCTTCCATGCATCTTGCTTTGCAATTTTGACCTGATGATAGCCACTATGCAAGTCCAACTTGGAAAAATAAACAGCTTCTTTCAATTGATCTAATAGATCATCTATGCGAGGAAGGGAATAACTATTTTTGATCTTTATCTTATTTAGTGCTCGGTAATCAATGCACATTCTCCATGAGCCATATTTCTTTCTCACCAAGATAATTGGAGACCCACAAGTCAATGTGCTAGGTCTTATGAACCCTTTCTTGAGCAGCTCCTGTATCTGCTTCTTGATTTCCGCATTCTCTAAAGCGAACAACCTGTACATTCTGATGTTAGGCAATGTGGCATCTTGCTGCAAATTAATATCATGTACTATTTCTTTTTTGGGTGGCAGACCCTTAGGTTCTTGAAATAGTATATCATATTCTGAAACAACTTTTTCTAAATCCGCTTGCTCTTTAGCATTACAACCCTCAAATACATTGGTTTTGTCAGGTTTATTTTCCTTTACAACCATCAGTAAAAATTGTTTGCATGAATTTACAATTCTTTTCATCTGCCCTGAGTTTATGAGAGTATAATTATTCTTGAGTTTATGAGCTCTTACAATATATCCAATTCCATCTTTAAGGAGTTTATACTCGTTTTTAGCTCTATAGAAAATATCTTTTCTATCATACAAGTAAGGACTTCCTAAAACAATTCCACATATATCCAAGGGAGCAATATCTAACTCAACCTCATCTACAAATGTTGACCCAAAAGAAAACCTAAGTTTACATTGTCTAGTCGCTTGTAGCTGTGCTTTATCACATAACCAACCTAATGGATATGGCTTTTTTTGAGGTGTGGTTAGTAATCCCAACTTCTTTACAATTGTTTCAGAAATTAAATTTACTTGTGAGCCACTATCAAACAAAGTATCAACCTTTTGATGCTTGGAAACAACTCGAATATGAAAAAGCTCATCTCTTTTCCTCTTATTTTCTTCATTATTAGTAGATTGTGCAGAATTACTAGTAGATGATTCAAAAATTTTACCTTTTATACCTGTGGTTGTAATTGTTGTTTCATCTCCTGAATCTGACCCCAAATCCTTTTGAATAGCTGCATAAGTCTTCTTTTTCTTGCCATCGTACTTCTTGGGTTTCAGCTGCACATGCAAAATCCAACAATGTTCATCATCATGCCTATCCTTCTTACAGTGAGTGCATGAAGACTTGGTATTTTGTATAGTATTTGTCTTCGTCTCTTTCCATTTCTGTTTTCTCTTCTCCTTATTCTTGCTTGCAGTGGGTTTTGATGATCCCCCAACTTCTGGGTTCACATTCTTGCCTCTAGCCTCTAGATGTGTAGCTTGAATAGATACCTCATCTATGCTAATGGGATTAAACATGAGAATTGTGTGCCTTAAGTAGATGTGTATACCACCTATATACTTCAGTAGAGTTTCAGGTGAGTCTAAAGAAATTCCTAGAATCAAAGCTCTTTTCCTAAATTCTTGAGTGTAACTTTGTACACTTTGCCCTTTTAATTGTCGAAGAGTTTGACAACTCATCATGGCTTGTTGCATATAAGCTAGTGGATAGAACTATTTTTTAATTGTAGAAATAAATTCACTCCTGATAGAAAGAATTTTGCCATGCTTCTTCATGTCAACTTGTGTCCTACCTTCCCACCATACCAAGGCAGTGCCTCCAAGGTGTAGGCTGGCTAGCTGAATCCTACTACTATCTGAATCAATGTTCTGCACTTTGCAATAAACATCAATCTGTCTAATCCAATTATCTAGCTTCTATGCATTCAACTCTCTATCATATATTGGTAAATCAAATTTAACATCTAATTTAATCAAAGATGTCTTCTTTTTGTTTTCAGGGCTACTAGGAGGTGTGGGAAGTTTTTATTCTTTCCCTTTGCCTTTAGATTGGTCATGGAGGAGAGATTCTTCTGCTCCTTTATCTCATTTGGAGTTTGATGCATCTTCCTCTCTACCTTTCTTAAATTCTCTATACATTTCTTCTACCATGGCTCTCGTGGTCATGAAACTATCCATGAACTGAGGGTCTGATTCCAAGGGACTTTCTTTTGACATTATCCTCTTAGGATAGAGTCTTCCAATTTCAGGGTTAGTTTCAACCAACTCTCCTTCTCCTAGTTTAAGCTTTGATCTAATTAGCATTCAACAATAAAATCCAACACAACCTTGTCTAACCTTAGTAACCTACAGCCATGATACCACTTGATTTGGAATTTATCCAGGACAAAGAATTAAAGGTATTACACACTCATATGCATGGATGTGCCTATGTTACTTTATGAAACAGATTGATAAGATTGTGAAATACATAGACATTGAAGTAGTTAGAGAAAACATAAAAGGCAAACACGTAAAAATGGCAAATTTAATAAGGAGTTCACCCAATATTCTTGGGCTATGTCTCCTGGTCCAGCCTTCAGTGGTGGCCTCTCTATTATGTTTCAAAGTAGAGTTTTTACAATAGTGAGCTCAATTTGAGTCTCACTTAACAGATATAAACCATTAGGACAAGACTTGGATCCCCCAAGTCTCTGGAGCACATAGACTCTCCTTACTGAACTCTTGACCTCTATTTGTCACAGTAGTATGAGCCCAATCTGAGATTCATAAATGACAGGCAAGTATAGAGGAGTTTGCTTGAACTTCTCAAGTCCTCTCTGGAGTAAACAGACTCTTTCTGACTCTGTATGGCTTTGTCTGACTCGATGCTACCTTCAGGTCAGCTTGACCTCTTCTCTCTGTTCTTTTCTCTTAACTTTCAGCCTCGACTAACTCACTGCTTGCTTTGTTTCTGTCAGTTCATGGCTTTAAATCCAATCTTCTTTCTAACTGTTCATTTCCACTTCCCAGCCCTCTGGTTCCCCTGCCTCTCTATCCATTTGAATTCCTTTGTTTTGCGTCATCATCACTGTGTAATGCTTCACAGTGAGGTGGCCACTTGTTTCATAACAAACTGAGTGTCAGTTCTCTTGGAAATGTTTGAATAGTCATTATTTCCATTTTCTCCAAGATTTCTCGCGAAATATGAATCTCTACCAACGCATCGTTCATGCCAAAATTCAAATCTTATATAATTATGCATGTTTACCCCGCCGAATCCAGTCATCTATCGGATCGCATCTCTGTCGTTGATCTGGGGCCTCCAAATCCAACAATCATCGCTCATATCAGGCAAATAAGTAACATGACGTTTATCCGTCTGATGTGAGCAGTTTTCTCTCTCTTCCGCCAGATGCATGGCATCAGGTGAGACTCGGTTGAAACCGCTTACCACCTCGAGCCCTTCCAATATCCTACCGGTTTTGTGGAATCCCACTCCGTCGAAACCGAATTAAGTACTTTTCTGCATTTTATAACTTTTTCGGGTCGGGGCACTCGGGGCTTATCCTTCTTTGAGGGGTTTTCCCTATGATATGTGACTAGCGAATTTTCGCTAATCACATATCAAAAACTGCCCCTGTTTCTTGAATTAACCTCTGGTTTTGCCAATTTGCGCCAGCGCGCATTACCATGGGCCAATGGTCAACGCGCTTGAACGAAGGTCCTTGTTGCTCCGCGCCGATCACAAATTGCCATTGTCATGAGGATATCTTTGATAAGCTTGACTTTTATAAGACTTTGAAACTTTGGCATAATTTTAAGAGTTCATGAAAACTTGGAAAGTGTTCTAGTATCCAATTCAGATCACTCCCTTATTAGTTCAATCAATAATTGGTCCAATAGGACCTTTGTTAACCTTTCTCTCTACTCGTACAAGGTTTCAAGATCTTCATGGTCAAAAAGTAATTGTGTCATATGCTTCACCTTTGTGAAGGTGTTTTTCTACAAAAATATGTCATCAAATGCATCTTCATCATTACTGAATACTTTTATTTTCACCATGGTGGTAAAGTCTTTGACAGTGCCGAATGGGTCATATTGCTTTCTAGGAAATTTAGGTAATTGCAGAGATATCATAATCGTTGCTTCTTTAAATGCATGGCCCAGGTCGTGCAATGCAAATGCTCCACACTGTAAAGGGAATGTAGGCCAAATGGCCTTTTTTGCTTTCTTTAATGCTTTGCTCATCCCTCCCACACTAGTTATTTGATAGGCTATCTCTCTAGCCATCAATTTGTCTGGAACATAGTATGGGAGGACATGGGGAGAGGTAATGTTGCCAAATACCCTTATATACGTAAATGTCTCCTCCCCAAACCATCTGGCCATTGGGAGGATATCTACCTCGGCTTCTTTGGAAAACCTAGGGGCATCTCGGTTATAAAGCCATTTGTGGATAGGGAGCATAAATCCATGACAAATTTTGAAAAAATGTGGTTGAAAGTGAGATTCCCACATGTCTTTATGGTATATGTGAATGGGAAGTGGATTCTAGATAGTCTACTTCCATCCCATGACGAGAAATGTCGAACCAAAACAAATTGCATCCATTACGTAGGCGATACAGCTTGAGTGGGCCTAATGGTTAAGAGCATGTGTTTCCTCCTAAGAGGTCACGGTTCAAAACCAGAGGGGGGTAGGGTATGTATGCCTTCGTAGACTTAGCAGTCAAATTGTTGCATGGAGGTGGGTCCCTTGTCCCACAAACAAGTGGGTCTCATACACCAATTTAGTGTTTGGCTTGGCTGTGGCCTTAAAATTGGATATTATTATTATTATTATAAAAAATAGAGTGTAAACCCTCGAAGCAACTCTTCTTTTCCTACTAAACTCTGTTATTGTTCTTGCTATATTATCAGACAAAATTTGTTCCCAATTCATTATAGTTGCGTTTACGGCTGCATCTCTTAATGGTAGCCATTATGTGGAGAATTTAGTACTATCGGGTTTGCCAAATAGTCTACATAGCATGGCCGCTGCAAAACTATGAGGGGAACAAATAGATGCAATAGTGTACATATCATTCTTGTCTTTCTTGATTTTTCCCTCATTATTTGATTAGGTCCAAGTGCAGTCTTCTGAGTCCTTTTTTTCTTTGCAAACGTCTTGACGAACTGCTTGTTGTAGATGACTTGTGGCTCTATTAGGTGGTACATGAGCCGCAGGTTATCCGGTGTAAAAGATCCCATAACCTCTTAGCTTCTTGACTTGAATTCTCTGTCTGAGATGTTGGCTTCATCAATAACCATTTAACCATGACTGTATAAGGGATTATCTTCGGACATGCAGTTATGCGATGCAAAAATGAGCACGTTGTTTCAAACATGAAGGCGTCTGAGTAATCACGTCCCTTAATTGTAACCTTTGTTTCCATAATCCTTGGTTGCTTTTCCTCCAATATATTATACATGGCCTCCCACGTAGAGGTTCGTCCCTCTCTGTTGCATATAGTATCTGCAAATAGAGGATTCATTTCTGACTTCTCAGACATAGCTGCCTTGCCTTTCTTTACTAGCTCCCAATGATTTGCTCTGTGGATTTTCCCTGGAAGTGAAGAAAAACAGTTATTGGATACACAAAGATGATAATGAACGTGAAATGAAATAATGTGGATAACCTATAAAGGTGATAGAAGGATTTTTATTCGAACGCACGTAAGAAGATATCATATCACGTTGAATAGATTTTCACACATAAATGCAGTTAAATCTTACTAAATGCCCACTAATGTTTTGTTATCCCTTAGCTTTAATGCTCATAAATGTCTACATCGTAAATTGGGAAGAAATCTTCTAGGGTGGTGAGCCTTTAAATTGAGATAATGGTGATTTTGCGATTTGCGAAGCAATATCGCAGATCACAATATCGCATTATACCTTTTCGCTTTTCTTACCCTCCCTTGCATTTCTACGAGATGTGAGCCGCTCGTTTATTGTCTCAAAACATATCTATTTGTCAGGTTTTTCTATGTAAAGGCCCTTTTCAATAAGCATCGAACCTAAACATTTGTTCATAATGTATTGAAGGAGTGGGTCCGGGTCTTGATCACATTTCGCAATATCAACTGATGATAGGTTTGCGGTGTTCTTTTGAATGCTAGAAATGTGATGCGATAAAGGTTATGATTCCATTGCAATTTTGCATTTTGCTTGTTTTGAGATAACCTTTTAAGGTGGCTCTTCATAAATAGTGATATGCGATGCGAGACTTGGTTTTGAGGAGAAAAGCTTAAGGACCTAGTTTATGTCAAAAATATGATAGTTTCGAGGTATAAAGCATAGAGTCCTATTTTAATCATTTTTACTAGATTTGGTGGGTTAGCAAGGTCTTTTGATGATGCTTAATCATGTGATATGTGGGAAGGCAAGCATTTAGTAGCTCTTTTGAAAAAGGGGGTTTTATTGATATCTTTCTTTATTCCAAAAATAAAAGAAATGCCTAAATGTAAGTTTATTTTTTGGATGGATTTTTAAAGGGTCACCATTTATTAATGTAATATTAACTACTACTATTAATAAATATGAGGTTGTTGAATAGCACAACATGTCATTAAAAGGTCACCTATCTCATAGTTAGGTTAATGTCAAGGTATCATGCAATATCACAAATGTGTCATCATCTACGGTTGTCATGAGATTCAAAGCAGTTACTATCATATATAAATTGTCTTGTCAATGTCCTTATCTGGTTGCTCCAATCTAAAGATAATACAATGAATACAATGAATACTCTGTACACATATGTTATTATCATAATATCATTGTCAATATATCAATGAAGGCAACAAGGCATTGTATCATAACATTATCACAATGCCTATTTGTTAGTATTAGATTCACAATCACTGTTGTAAAGAAGTTTGTCTCAAATTAAAACACATTCACTGTTGCACTTGTATTACAAGGCCATTATACAACTTTCTATATATCAATTCACTGTGTATAGGTCAAGGTCATGATCCTTATTTTCTAAGTGTAAAGTCAATGTTCCAATATAAGAATCAATAGATTGCCACACAAAGACATGATTGTTAAAATACTTGCAGGTCACCAACCATTAGAAGAGAGACCAAATACTTTTTTTGGAATAGTTTCCTAAAGAGTTCTAGGTCAACTTCAAGTTCTCATGATAAGACCGCAAGGAGTAGCCCTAATCACACTATTTAAAAAAAAAAACTAGAGGCCATACATATAATAAGAAATTATTACTGATTTGAGGGTTTGAAATAATGAAGGAAGGAGGCCGGAAACATAGATTCCCTAGCCAACATTTTATTTTCTCAGAAGCATAAAAAAATGATTCAAACATACATATATCAAGAAAAAAATTTGTTGTCTTAGAGGAGGAATTATGCCATAAAAGCAATGAGAATAATTCCAAACAAAGAGAGACCTTACCTTTGAGTTTCGCTAAGAGAGATCCCTAAATATTTTTTGGACTATGCCTCAAGCAGGTCAAAATATCTTTCCTTGGGAATCTATTATCTAAGACAAAAATCACAGAGTTGATGCACAAGAGAATGTTTTGAGTTATGATTTGTGAGCTTATCTTAAAGTTCTTTTTATAGTGTATGGTAGGGGCTTCTTATGATGTAGTCGTTGGAGGATACTTAGGCACAAAATGTTAGAGGGTTTTAAGGAAGACGTTAGGGAGATTTAGTTATTAAAAAATGATTTTGTAAGCCTTGTAACTTAATTAAGAGAGTTGTTGCCTTTAAAAAAATTAGATTAGACTTGTAAATCAAGAAAGGGACACTCATTGTGAGTGAAGGTAGTTTGATGCCATTTCTTAATATAATTGTTATTTTCAAACCTTAAGTGAGATGTTTAATAAATTTAATTTAGTTTAGTAATTGTTAATAACTTGTTTATTAAACTCTAAGTAATTTGTACACTAACCCTCTTTGGTGTGTTTTGTAGGTGACACATGAGTGTATTAAGTCAATGATTGATTTATTGTCTTTGGTTGTTGAAGTTATGTAACTTATACGGGGTGAGATTATGGTGAGAATCCCTATCATATATTGACAACCATTGTTGAATAAGGCGTCATGTCTCTACCCCCTGGGGTCTTAGCCCACAAAACTGGGCCTTTGACTTTAAACTCAATTTCATCTCAAGCCATAAGGAACCACAGGGCATACTACATATCAACAGAAACATCTCTTTGAGGAGAATCTAATGACCTATATCTTCAACACAAACTTAATGGTTTTTCCCTTCAAAAACCCTTGACAATGTCGGGGTACATCCTCAGTCCAAGGAACCCAAACCCTAAGACTTGGGGTTTTCAACCATCCAACAATATAACTGACATCTTGATATAATCTGCAAAATTACTAAGAAGCGTTCATTAACCATTTGACATCAATGGTTGATGTTTTTGGTAAAAGACAAACCCATTCAACTCCATGGGTTGACATCAATGACACCACCATCCAATAGTAGATCTTGAAATTTCACTTTGGTATTCACTGAATGGTGTTGATCCCTTTCTTGAAAATTGATCCTTGTGTGTCTCCTTGATTAGATGCCCCTTCTTGACTTTGCCACCTTAGCTTTGATACCATGTTGAGAAATATAGGACATCAATAGTTAGGTGATTTCTCTACTTATGACAATTGCTTATGATAGTATTTTTACTTCTTGATTACGATCTTCTCTTCTTGAGTTATCATTGTGTTCTTTTCATCAAGATAATTACAAATCATGAACAATAAAGAGACAAGAGACATAGTATATAGGCTATCATCCAGAGCCAAAACCTCTCTCATTGAGAGGAAAACCAAAACTAAATTATTCATATAGAATCTTCAATTGATGAATAACAAGACCATGACAAAGACCCTTGACACTAGAGTCATTCCAGGACCAAGTCACAAGCCTCCTCTTCTCCCCTAGATCAATGTTTCTCTTCCTCTTCCTCTTCTCGGCTTCCTTCATATTCTCAGCCTCTTCTTATAGGTATGTAACCCTTTATCTTCACAACAGAAACCCTAGATCTGATTTAGCTCCTCAAATAATTTCATCCTTCAGAAAGACTCTTCTCTCTCTAACTTGGCTTCCTTAAGTGAAGATTTCCACCCAAACAAGATCACTTCTAGGTGACTGCAATCTTTTGGCCTCCCATTGACAACTTCAAATTTGTTACCTTTGCACGTGAGAGGGTAAACTTAGCCCAAAACAGTCCCCCAATGATGATCCTCTCCTTATTTATCCTCCCTTCCTTATTTATTGGATTTAAGGTATTTTCTAAGATGATTTGCACACTTGATGTTGGAGACTTTCTTTGCTGAATTTGAATGCCTCCAAATGAAACCAAGCATTGGTATATATAATTGTTGTGTTAGGTTCCTATACTACTAGTGTAACCCCTTATTGTTATTAGTGCAACCCCCTTATAGTATTATTGTGCCCCATAGAAGCCCATTATTGTTGTTGTTGTGCCCCTAGAATATTATTGTTATGTAGGCTCTGATTATATTGGGACCCCTTAGACTCCTATATATAGAAAGGAGGTCTTGTCATTTGTATCATCCAAGAATTTTTCATTTGTGTAATGTAAAAGATGTTTCCCCCTCGAAGAGGCTAATTTTGAAGTTGTTGATCTATATTTTCTTCTATTTTGTGAGTTGGTTGCATAACATTTGGTATCAGAGCTTTGGATTCTAGGGTTTCGCTGCTTCAAATACACCATCGCAATATTTCCGCTATAATTTCTTTTCTACGATGTTTCAGAATCTGAAATTAAAACCCATTTGAGCCAAACTCTTGATGAACCTTGGGTCTAAATTTTAGATCTTTTCTTGCTATATTTTCGGAGATATGATCCAAGGAAGTTATGGTTTTTTGCAAGCTCCTTAATTATATCTCAAACAAGTGACTTGGGGAAAATCGTCATAACTTTCTTTCTAAGCATCAGATTGAAATTTCATACAAATTTACAGAAAGAGGATGGACTGTAGTTTTCTGTGTATCATTTCCAGGTCTGAAGGTCAAAACAATGACACGTGGAACTTCGTACAAGTTCTCTCTACTGAACAATTCTATAATCAAGCCATTGTGGGATATTTGGAATAACTATTTCTTGGAGAATACAATCTTGATCAGACTTGTGGGTTTGGAAAGAGGACTCAGAGGGCTACCACAGGACGAAATTTCAAACCTTGGAGATCTGAATTTACAGAGATACAACATATTCAATATCAAGCTCCTAAAAAGAGAAAAAAATATGTAGTCTTTTTAAAATTTTGCATAAATTTGGTTTGAAAAATTAGTTTGAAGTAATTCAAAGGGCATAGTGAAGCATAATTATCATTAATTGATGCCCCAAAGAAAGAAGATGGAAACACCTAGTAAGAAACTTGAAAGCTCTACCATGACACATGAAAAAGAGGAAGAAATACAACATGATATAGAAAAATTATGAGACCAAGTGCAACAAATTTCACTCTCACAAAAAGTAACAGAAGCTAAGATGGACGGTTTAAAGAAAGGCATGGAAGCTAAAATGAATGGTGTGGAAGATAATATTGATGGTGTGGAATCTAAGATGGATGGTTTAGAAGTAAACATTGAAGATTTGAAGAAATACATGGAGGGTTTGAAAGCAAGTTTGGAAAAGTTGCTTCAAGAAATGCTTCCTAAAGGAGAAAAGATAGTAGAGGAAACTCATGATGAGAACAAAAGAAACATTAATCATAATTTTGTAGAATATAATGTTGGATTCAAGACCCACCATGTTCCAAATATCGATATGAGGAAGTTTGATGGCAAGGATCTCGTAACATGGATACTACAGATGGAGCATTATTTCGATCTCCATAATGTGCAAAACACACAAAAGGTATGCATTGAAACTTTATATTTAGAACCCAATAAGTTTGTATGGTATCGATGACTTTTCTCTCGTAAACAAATTGTCACTTGGTCAATTTTTATGGAGGAAATGGTAGCACATTATGAGGATACAAAAAGAAACACCTTCTTTAGCCAATTGATAAATCTCAAACAAAAGGGTTCAATGATGGAGCACATTGAGAAATTCCAAAAACTGAATATAAGGGTAAAAGATATTCTAGAGGAGCATATAATTGATGTGTTCATAGGGACTTTAAAGGATAACATCCAACATGAGGTTCACCTTTGGGAACCTGATTAATTGGAGAAGGCACCCAGGTTGGCAAGAAAAATTGAAAGCAAAATTATTGCAACAAGGAAGCCTACCACTCACAACTATAAAGATGGAAGTGTTACTTCCCCTAGCCTTCCACAACCTACAAGGTTGACACCACAAAAATTGGAAGAAAAAAGAGCAAAAGGGCTTTGTTACAGTTGTGATAGAAAATACACTAAATCTCATAAGTGTGCTGAGAAGAAATTATTTTACATAGATTGTGAAGAGGAAGAAGAAAAGGAACAAGAAACGTCAAAAGAAGAGGATATACACCAGGAACCAACCCTAGAGAAATAATAAATGAATACAACGATATCTTGTAATGCATTGGTAGGAATTACCACTCCTCAAACTCTCAAGATAGAAGGGCATATCAAGAATAAAAATGTAATAGTGTTGATTGATTTGGGTAGTGCCCATAATTTTATTCATTGTAAGATAGCGAAGGAATTGAATTTCTACCTATATCTAGCACCAGAGTGTCAAGTGATGGTTGAAAATGGAGGAACCATAAATTTCTCTAGAAAGTGACATAATATCAAGCTATCTAAGGGAGAATATGTAATGAATAGTTCAATTCTTTCCATTCCAATGGGTGGTGTTGATGTTGTATTAGGAGTCCAATGGCTACAATATTTGGGTATGATAGCTTTTAATTTTCAAAAACTTTTCTTGAATTTCTTTTGGGAATGAAAAGAAGTTGAATTAAGAGGTGTCGCAGGGAAACCGAGAAAGATAATTAGCTCTAACAGCATGACAAAGCTTCTAAAGAAATGACAACGGGGCGTAATTGCACAATTATGTTCACTAGAGGTTCCCACATCAAAATCATCTATTTCTCCAGACATCCAAAAAGTTTTGGATAATAATTCCAAGGTATTTGAGACTCCCAAAGGCCTCCCACTTATTCATGATCATGATCAGGCCATTCATTTGATTCCAGGAAGTGTTTCCCCAAACATCATGCCTTACATAAATCCATATGCCCAAAAGAGTGAAATTGAACGTATGGTTGCAAAAATGCTAGAGGTTGGTATAATTCAACCTAGTCAAAGTTCTTTCTCTGCTCCAGTGGTATTGGTACACAATAAGGATGGATCATGGCACGTGTCTTGATTATAGGGAGCTCAACAAGCTTACTATTAAAGATAAATTTCCCCTTCATGTCATTGATGAATTATTGGATGAATTACATGGAGCAATTCACTTCACAAACTTGGATCTCCGTTCATGATATCATCAAATCATAATGAAGGTTGAAAACATTCCAAAAACAACATTTAGAACTCATGAGGGTCATTATGAATTTTTTTTCATGCCTTTTGGCCTTACTAATGCACCTTCTACATTTCAAGGTTTGATGAATTCTATTTTCAAAACCTTCCTTAGAAAAATTGTTAGTACTTTTCGATGATAAACTAATCTATAGCAAGTCTTGGAAGGATCATGTTCAACATGTAGACAGGGTGCTCAAACTATTGGAGGAGAAACAATTATATTCAAAAAGCTCCAAATGTTTCTTTGGAGTACGAGAGGTGGAATATTTGGGTCATATTTATCTCATGAAGGTGTTAAGGTAGACCCTAGAAAAATTAAAGCCATTAAGGAATGGAAAACTCCCATATCCATAAAGCATCTACGAGGATTTCTCAGGTTGACATGGTATTATCACAAGTTTGTTAAGAATTATCAAAGAATAGCATCACCTCTAACAACATTACTAAAGAAAGATTCATTTTATTGGACTCCAGAAGGAATGAAGGCCTTTGAACATCTTAAAGAGGCAATGTGCCAAGCACCGGCCTTAGCTACGCCAGACTTCATAGAAACCTTTATTGTGGAATTTGATGCCTTAGGGAATGGAATTGGTGTTGTTTTAATGCAAGAAAAAAATACCAATTTCTTTTGAAAGCCGTCCAATCAAAGGAAAGTATTCACACAAAGCTATTTATGACAAGGAAATGTTGGCAATACTACATGCACTTAAGAAATGATGACCTTACCTAATGGGAAGACACTTCAAGGTAAAAAAAAATCATGATAAGTCTTAAATACTTTTTAGAACAAAGATTATCTTCAAAAGAACAACAAAAATGGGTCACAAAGATGTTGGGTTATGACTTTGAAATCATCTACAAAAAAGGGAAACAAAATAAATTTGTAGATGCACTCTCAAGAAAGGATGAGGATGTGGAAGAATTAGTTTGTTACATTTCTATTATCCAACCAGATTGGATAAACAAAGCTAGGGATCAATGGAGTAATGACAAAGAAGTGCACACACTCATTCAAAAGTTGCAGCCAGATCCCAATACATCCGATACATTTAGCTAGAAAAATGATTTGTTATGGTACAAAGATCACTTATACCTTTGTAAGAATTCCCAACTCAAACAAAAGATTCTTCCGGAATTACACACCTCTCCTTTTGGAGGGCACGAAGGATTTTTAAAAACTTACTACACGGTTAACAAAGACTTTTTTGGGATGGCCTTAAAGATGATATTCAAAAGTTTGTGGCAAAATGTTTGGTTTACCAACAAAATAAAGTTGAGACAGTTAAGAACCCAGTTCTGTTAAAACCTTTATCCATTCCAAGTCAATGTTGGGAGGAGGTTTCAATGGATTTTATCACAGGTTTACCCAAGTCCGAAGGAAAGAGTGTCATCATGGTGGTAGTTGATAGACTTATCAAGTATGCACTTTTTTGTGCATTATCTCATCCGTTTAAATCCAATACATTTTCTAATGCATTTATGGAAACAATTCAAAATCTAGATGGAAACCCAAAGATTATTGTAAGCGACAGAGATCCCATTTTCACTGCAAATTTTTGGACATAATTATTTTCTTGTCTTGGTACTCAGTTAGCTCATAGATCATCTTATCATCCTCAATCTGATGGGAAAACTGAGATAGTGAAAAAAAAAATTGGAAGCATATCTTCATTGCCTTGTATCTGATAAACAAACATAATGATTCAAGTGGTTGCCTCTTACTGAATGGTGGTATGACATTTCCTTCCATACTACAGCAAAAATGACCCCATTTATGGCACTTTATGGATATCATACACCATCCATCACATCATCTTTAAAATAAAATTCTAAAGTTCAAGAAGTGGAATATCACATCAAGCATCAACAATAAGTTCTCAAACTCTTAAAGGATAGCCTCACTTTAGCATAGAATAGAATGAAACAACAAGCATACCAACATCGCAACGAAATAAGTTTGATGTAGATGATTAGGTATTTCTACGACTACAACCATACAAACAAATATTCATCAAGCAAGCTAATAAGGATAATAAATTATCACCAAAGTATAATGGTATGTACAAGGTGCTACAAAAGATTGGCGCTATGGCATACAAATTAGAGCTTCTTGCATATTCTCGAGTGCAACCAGTTTTCCATGTTTCATGCTTAAAGAAGGTTATAGGTGAGAAGGTCCCAGTTCAAACAATATTTCCAGAACTTGACAATGAAGGGAAAATCATATTGGAACATGAAGCAGTCACAGAAACAAGAAATCAACATCTACGAAATCGATCAATTTCAAAGTATCTCATCAAGTGGAAGAACTTACCCACTAAGGATTCCACATGGGAGGATGAGAATTTTATATAGAATCATCCAAAACTGATAGAACATTGAGAACAACACTTTTTGAAGGAGAGGGGCATGTTAGGTCCTTATACTACTAGTGTAACCCCTTATTGTTATTAGTGCAACCCCCTTATTGTATTATTGTGCCCCATAGAATTCCAATATTGTTATTGTTGTGCCCCTACAATAGTATTGTTATGTAGGCTCTGATTGTATTGGGACCCCTTAGACTTCTATATATGTAAAGGAGGTCTTGTCATTTGTATTATCCAAGAATTATTCATTTGTGTAATGTAAAGGAGGTTGCCCCCTCGAAGAGGAGGACTTTGAAGTCATTGATCTATCTTTTCTTCTATTTTATGAGCTGGTTGCATAACATATTGGTCATGACTATTTAGGCTAACATGATCCCTTGGAGTAGACCGACTTCATCTTCTAGATTTATCCCTTAATTGTACGCTAACTTGAGTGAGGGCTAGCGACAAGGTCTTGGAGGGTAACTTATAAACTTTTTTTACTCTTTACAATGTGTAACGTGCCTTCATTACATGATAATGACTCTTTAAAGTTTTATGACTAGATGAAAATATCCCTAAGGGCTCTCAATGGGAGCCTTAACTAAAATAAAATCTCTTTCTCATGAAACCCATGATGCAAGCATTACAATAATTTTATTTTTCTTCTTTACATCTTTTACATAAAAATCACAATTACATGTATGAAAACTGAACCTATATCCACTTTTCATCAGTTTCAAGAGGTTCTCCTTGTGTATATGAGTCAATATTACCATGTACACCTCCATTGCACTCATTTCCAAATTTTTTAGCACTATCGCACTAGTGTCGTCATGGTCATCACAAAGTATATTTTTAGTGTCACACGTGTCGTAAGTTGTCGCACCGAGGGAAGTATGTTGTCAATGTGTTCTAGATGATCTATGTTGTGTCATCTATCACTCTAACTGTGTGATCACACTCAAGTCTTGTCACTATTCACATCAGTTTCATTCATCCCACACTTAGCCAAATTTCATAAAATTCCCAGCAACTTAGCCTCATACGGCCTTCCTGAACTGCGCATTACGTAGTCCCAACCCTCAAGCTACAACCCTACCTCTTGAAATTGCGCAATACATAGTTCCTGCCTTCCAGGACTACGTACTGCGTAGTTTCAGTGCTTAAGCCTGAGCCTTGGCCTCTAAAATTGCGCAATTCAGCCCTCCAATCTAGCCCCAATTGCACACTATGTAGTCTTTGAGCTCAAGCCCAAACCTTGAGCTCTTGAATTGTGCAAATTTGTAATCACCAAGTCTGCTCTGCCTACCATAATTGAACATTTGACAGAAATAGTGCAAAACCCTACAACCTAACTCATTGAGCCTCAAAACTACACAATCTTCCTACACAGTCCAACCTGAAATGCGCATTGCGTAATATCAAGGCTCAAGCCTCAACCCTGAGCTCTTGAACTATGCAATTGTGCAATCACCTGGGCTCCTCTGTCTTCCAAAATTGTGCAATGGGAAAAATCAGTGTTCAAGCCCTCAACCTGGCTCCCTGAGCTCCCCAACTATGTAGTATTTTTTCTTTGTCCAAGCCTAAACTATGCATTGCATAGTCTCAAGGCTCAAGCTTGACCCTTGGGTGTCTAAGCTATGCAATTGCATAGTCACTAAGCCTCTCCCTCAGTCTACCACATGGTTCTGGCTCAGTGACTGGATCATCATACAACATCTTAAACTAGGGGCTTATCGGATTGATGTCGTCTTATCATGAGTGGATTCTAGATGCAGGAACTCTATCATGCTATGGAAAGATGATGAAGAAGGAGATGGAGAAGGACATGCTAGAAGACACATATGGAGTTGAAGAGATTAGATAATCATCATGTGAGAAGATGAAGGAACACTAAATTACAACAGAAGATCAAAGATCAAGACCGCATGAAGACTCAATCTGATTCACAGCCCTTTGGAGGGAGGATATGAAGAAAAAAACATATCTCTCATGAAGATGAAGCATTTCATATCTATTGTTGAAGACGAAGGAACAGAAAGAATGGGTTGACATTTCCATGTCATCAAGAAGTCCTTTTCAGCAATGTCATGTCATGAGTTGTCATATCCCACATCATTCTTGTGGATTATGTAATTTATTATTCGAAAATGTATTGTAAAGTGGAAGTCCAAAGGACATGTACAAAATATGAAGAGTCATGTAAAATTGAAAATACATAGGAACTCAAACAGACATGAGGGTAGTCAAAGAGTCACAAGGGAGTTGAAGCATCACCCCATTGGTGATATATACACCTCATTATATGAGCAAAAGACTTTTCACCTTGGATCCTCCCACAAGGCATTAGAGAGACAAGCTAGTTCTTTTGGGGAGCAAGTAGTGGTTTCAATGCTCCACTACTGGAGCTAGTGGTGTTCATTGTATACATGTGTCTTGGAACTTTTACTTAATATTAGAATCCTCATGGCTAACACATTCTTCATGCATGGATAATGAATATTTGTAAGACTATTCTATGGATGTTTGAAATTCATGTTTTCTTTCATCTATGCTAAAGTATTTGAACTATTTCAGTTATTTTAGTACTTATCATATTGAGAATGTGTTGTAATGGTTGTTATTGTTGTCACATCCTTGTGGACTGTTCCATTGGATATTAGACAAATCTTTCTTGTTGATTGGTTGTAATGATCGCCGCATCTTTGTGGACTATTTCATTGGATGTTAGACAAATATTTCTTGGTTGCGTGTGTCTCTATTAGGGTGGTACTATTACCTCTCCCTTAGAGGCTCACTTTCTTTTCTCCCTCCGGAGTAGAAGAACCTTGACATACTTGCAACCAAACACTCACTAGAATCACTCACTTTCTTTTTGAAGGAACATTTGCATTCATCTTTCTTGCTAACAACTAGAGCCAAGGAAAATTTATAAGAATAAATGGCAACCCGGCTAATACTTTGGATGGGGCTCCTATTCCAAATGGTGTGAGGTCTAACTGGGGCTTCACATCGGGGAGACTCCCTTGGTTGACGGATTTCTATCACCATCAACAAACTCTTACCTTTGCCATCAAATATTGATTCTCATTATTCATAGATATAGAATTCTTTTTGAAGTTCTCATTCTCATAAGTATCCCTCATATATTTATCATAGACCATATTTCTTGCATCCTTTGCAAAATTGATATTATTAATCAAGGGTATTTTAGAGTCCTTGACACTGACTTATGTAGTTCTCTAATCTTCTACCCTCATATTTGAATAAGATTTCGAGGCAAAAGTTTCTAAAGTAATTAGGGTGAGCTCATAGGTAGGGAACAATCTAGGCTTGGAAGTGGGGTCAACAAGCTCCAGAGTAGATGAAAAATATTTGTTGGGCCTCATCTTTTCTGTTGTCTTCCTAAGCAAGTCAAATTGACCAGTTGATTATAAAGGAGGGACAAAATCAGACTAGGAAGGAGTGGTGTTGGCTTCTTGAGATGTCCTAACACTATGTGTATTGTGTTGGGGACCCCTCTTGGTATTGTTAATAATATCATATCTAAATATTTAGATGGAGGGTGGGTGGGGAAGGGTGGGGGAGGGAATTGAGTGGATTAGGTTCCTGATAGGAACCTCCAACTAGTTCTAGTAATTTATCTTTGTATGGATATTCTTATCTTGCCCTTCTATCACTCCTCCAAACCCATCCATCTCAGTCGTTTTTCTCTTGAAATCTCCATATTTTTATCAATTTCTCTCTTTCTCTTATGGCCTCCTTAGTCCTCCTTTAATTATTTCCTTTCGACTTCTAATGTATTTTCTCTCTCAATTTTCCTTTTTCTTCTTCCATGGAAGTGTTCTTAATAGCCCCCTTTGTTGATTTCCTTGCATATTTATCTGTGAACATCTTTATATCATATTCCATCTTCCTTTGGGTTTCCTATTATATTTGTATTCTCTTCTCTTTGGCCTTGTCTCCCATATTACCTTCCTTTCCAAGGGTTTGCTAGCCATTTTGGATGCATTACTACTACTAGGGAGGAGGATCCATAGGGACACTAACCAATGTACCCTTGCTCAAATATTTTTTTGGCATCCATGATTCTACTTTATTATCTACTGAAGGAGTGAAGTGGACTACAACTCTATATTATGATAGTATTGATGCATCATGAGTAACTCCTAGTCCTAATACTTTATGGCTCTCTTTTACTTTAGGAACCTTATTTATCCCTTGCCACTCTTTGATTTATCCTCCCTATCTCACAATTCTCGTGTTTTCGAATATTGGGAAGCCCTTAAGATAAATGACCCTCTCTTTACTCCCTCCAAAGCTAAGGGATTGGGTTGTTGAGCTTTAGGGTGATTTTCCTTAATATTCCATTTGGGTTGTTTACGTTCTTGGGATCTCATTCCAACTTTCATTTCATTTTCTTCATTTTCATGGATCTCATCATAAGGCTTGGAAAAACTTTCATCCTCATGGATACTACCATAGGGGGACTTTTCTTTCTTCAAGAAAAGTCGCGTTCACCACCAAGTGGCCGTATTATCCTAATTGAAGTTATCCCACAACACCTCCTTCCTTCTCTTAGTCAAAATCATGAACTTATGTCCCTAGTGGTGATAATTGTGTGCTTTGGTCCATAGAAAGAAAATTGATAAGGACATTTGGCCTATCAGGCTAGGGAGGATGGAAAGCCTTTGCCATTCTTTTATATGTGTCAGTATCAAGTAAGGGATGAGTAACTCCACGACTATATTATCAATGTGAGTTATACATAAATGCATTAAGAGATGACTCTGTTGAAGCTAGTGGTAGCTTCAAAAATTCTTTTGCATAGGTTTGGGGTCTAGGTAGGAGATGATTTATTGCCTCTTTAGGTATTTATGTCTTCTTTCCTAACTCTAACTTAGGAAAAGTAATATAATTAAAGTCAATTAATTATTGTGGACTATTATTTCATTTTCTAAAGATGATTAATAAAATTATTTAAATGACTTAGAAATAAGGTCAATTGTTGATCTTATAGATCTTCTAGAAGGGAGATTAGGGTTAGGGATTTGGGATTAATGAACATTATAAATGAAAGCCTAAGGAATAGTGAAGAAGAAAACAAAGAAGAGAGGAAATACAAACAATTTTGGGAAAACAATTTTAACAAGGAGAGAATGAATTCTCTGGAGTGAGAAGCTCAATTAGATAGAGGAGAAAGAAGGAGAATTCATGGATAATTTCATGAGTGTTTCTCGAAGGCCGATTTTTTGTAGATTGGAGAGGTCAAATTGTTGAAACCAGAAGGAGGAACGATTGTTGGAGAGGTTTATTTTCAAGGGACAATTTTTTAGTGCATAGAGGCTAAGCAAGTGCAATTGCAAGGGTAAATTTACTGTTAAGAGGTGGGACAATTTTCTCTAGGCTAAATTTATTTAGTGGCTAGTTTCTAGTTAATTTAATTTCCTTCGGTTGAATTATTCTAGTGGGGCCAAGTTGTAGGTTCCAGTCATTGATATTTTTCTTTGTAAATTCTCTGTGTGTTGAAACCCTGATTTTCCAAATTAATAGATGAAGCATAATTTTTGTGGGTGTTTATCTGTTGTAATGTGTGATTGTTCTCTTTGTTTCATTTTTGTTTCATATTTAATTTTATAGAGTTAAAATTACCAGTGATTTTATTTTTCAACAATTCAAAATTTATTTGGTAAAATAAATAAGTTTCTTGGAATAAAAATTGTTATGAAAAAATAAATTTGGTTTGGTATTAAGATATTTTACAAACTATAGGTTTCATCTTTCAATAGGTCCGATGATTTTTGACATTCACCTACTACTCTTCATATTTCTCCTAAATTAATATTTACAACAATATTCACAATATACCATAATCCAAATATTAGGTATCTAATATCCTCGCCCTGCATTCCAAATGGGTGTTTGTAATTCCAAGCATGTCGGTGAATATGTCTACGATTTGCTAACTTATGGAATAATGTATTAGTTGAATAATCTTGCCTCAAAATGATGTCGAATGAAATGGTACTTTGAGCTGATGTGCTTGGATCAATAATGGAATATAGGATTCTTAACCAACTTGATTGTAGATGTGTTATCAATTAGAAGTGGAATAACATTCACCTATTTCTCCTACATATTCTCTAATATCTTCCTAGGCCACAAGATCTTTTTTTTGCCTCTACAACAACAACATACTCTTCCTTTGTAGTGTCGAATCTACTTGAACAAATTGTTTCTATGATCACTAAGAGTTAGTAATTGATCCAATATTCATGAGGTATCCTAAAGCTGACACTTCATTCTCCTTATCCCCATCAAAGTCTGGATTTGAATGTCCAACTGGTTTGAAGTCATCCACCCTACAATTTTTGAGCCTAAAGTCTTGAGTTCCCTTCAAATACCTTAAACCTCTTTTGTACCACACCTATGTCCTTCATAAGGTTTTTGCATGAATTTGGAAAGAATACCAACTGCAAATGAAATATCAAGTTTAGTAGTAGTAAAGTATATAATATTCTCCCCAACTTGTGTATATTTAGTTGCATCCTTAAATTCATTCCCTTCTTTTGGTGTAAGGTTTAGATTTTTCTCCATTGGAGTAAAGAGAGGATTACAATTAGCTATGCCAAATTTGTGCAACAATTCACCAATGAACTTATTTTGGGAGATGAATACATGCTTTGGGTTTTGAGTTACTTAAATACCCTAAGTAGTAGTGAAGATGTCACATGTATGTAATCTCAATACCCTTCTTCATGTTGAATTATGTAACTAGGTTCGGTCTTCATAATGTCTTCTATAATCTTGAATTTTGTATTTGATGTAAAAGAGAAAGAAAAATTATTATTATTATTTTTAGAATGGGTTTTATTCTCTAGGCTATTTTGTTTTAGGTCAAGCACCCATTGTGTGCTTCTAGGAAGTTGTCAAAGAGTCATTATAATATGTAAAAGACCATATTAGGCATCATTTATCAAGAAAAAAAATATTTTGAGTCAAAAGTATCCCTACAAGACCAAGTCGGCCTGCAAGAAGGAAAGTCGGTTTGCAAGGATCAATCCGGCCTCATGATTATTGTTCGAGCTCCAAGAGGAGCCTATATATAATATGACACTCGTCCTCGTTAAGAGATTATCCAACAAGTTCGATCAAGGATGAAAAGATACCTAAAACGAGCGAAGAAGAAGGAGAATAAAAGAAATAAAAAAGTGAATTATGAAGTTTGTTTTTGAGCTACATAACTCCACATGTGAAAAGATACTAGGGCACATATTACAGCTACAAGGCCGAACTTTTAGTACTCTAAAGAAGCCAAATTTTGGTGCTATAAAGATCAAGTTTGCAACCAGAATTTCCAAGAAGAAAGAAGCAATCCAAGCAAAGGAGAGAGAATTTCAATTTCACCATATTTTTCTCACACAAGAAAGTTAGGGTTTTTGCAGTAGAGGCCAAAAAATAGAGAGCTGAAGTAGTGGTCGAAAATATGAAGTAGAGGCCAAAATTTGAAGTTTTCAAGCAATTTGACTTGGGTTGACTTTGAGGAAGAGAAGGTTAGTCAAAGGAGAGGTTGACTTGGTCTCTGAGGGGTCTTTGTCTTGGGTCTTAGGTCTTGGAATTCATCATTTGAAGATTTTATAAGAATAGAAGAATTATTATGGGTTTTCCTCTCAAAGGGAGAGGTTTTGGCCCTGGCTAGCGGCCTATACCTTGTGTCCTATTGTTCTATTGATATTCATAGTTTGGTATTTGTTTGATGATAAGAACACTATAATAGTCAAGTAAAGAATAAGCTAACTACAAAGTACATCAAGTTAAGTAAAAGAATATCACAAGCAATTATTAAAGTAAGGGAAATCACCTTAATTTAGTTTCCCTTGATTTCTCAACATGGTATCAAAGTTAAGGTTACAAGGATAGACAACTTGAAGATCATCCAATCGAAGAAGGATACATAAGGGTCGAGCATAAGAAGAGCATCAAGGAAATAAAATCATCAAGAGGAACATCAAGGAGGACTATCCATCACATCACAAGGATCATATCCTCACAACTATTGGAAGAAGAAGAAGACCTCAAATACCCTACCTCCACTCAAAGAAAGAAGGACTATATACTGTTGAAGTACTCTTGGAAGCCTCAAAATTCTACAATCATCAACTAAAGGAACCAAGAAGAGCACCTCATCATCAAAATAAAAGTGATCTCCCTCACATTGAAGAAAGGATCACATCTCAATCATCTTTGAAGGAAGAGGAATGTCTCTCTTTATATTGAAGTAGAAGAGTTTCCATTCTTGAAGAAGGGAGATTGTCATCAAGGAAGAGATATAGTTGAAGACATCATCATCATGGAAGCATCTAGTGGAAGACACCATCAAGGAGGTATCTTCATTTGACAAGTACTACATTTTATGTCTCAATCTACAAGCCAAATGACTTCTTTATGCAAGGATAACAATAATCTTGTTGGGACCTCGAACTACCTTGCATGGAAGAAGAAAATATATTTAACTCTCATGTAAAATGAATTTATTGAATATTTCAAGGGCTCAATCTCCAAAACTCCACAAGAGAAATATCAAGCACTATCCAACTATATGAAAGGAGAACTAAGGGCTCAAAGGATACTCATTGAGTCAATCAAGGATTCCCTCATTCCCTGTGTAGCAAAGTTGAAGACATCAAAACAGATCTACGACAAGTCAATAGAGTTGTTTTCTGTAAGTACTACAAGAGAAATAATATCATTAAGAACTGAACTATACAATATGAAAGTATCAGAGGAAGAATGGGTAGCCTCATATCTTATGAATGTATCTCAAATAAGAGATCAACTACAAGAGCTAGGAGAAATAATTTCAGATCTTGAGATGATCACTCTTGTACTCAATGCACTACTAGATGAATGGGGAAACTTTGTATCAAGCATCCATGGAAAGAAGGAAGCAACTCCATTCAATGATTTTTGGTCATTATGTAAGATTGAAGAAAAAAGATTGAAGGTGAAGAATGATGTTGGATCGTATGAGGGAAAACAAGCCTATGCAGATACGAAAAGGAATAAAGGGAAGTTTAGAAAGTTTGAGCCTTGAAAGAAATTTCAATATAAAATTGACATGTCTAAAGTTTAGTACTATGAATGTAATGAATGGGCATTTCAAAAGGAATTGTCTAAGCTCAAGAAGGACAAAAAGAAAACAAGGGAAAGAAATGAAGCCCATGTGACCGAAGAAGTAGAAGAACCAGAAAAGAAGAATACAAAGGAGGAAGTGAAAGACCTTTACTATGACGAAGATAACAGTCGTGACAATTATGATAAAGATGCATTGTGGCAGTTGTTGGCATTAATGTGTGTTGCAGTGTTGCATATGTGTTGTTGGTTGATATTAAATTCAACCTGGTTGCTTGGGTTGCAGGTGTGTTGGATATGCATGTGTATAGGTGGTTGCAGGCGGCTTGTGTATGGTTGAGGTGTAGATGGTCCTTGGCATGTCTACTAGCCTAGAGTAGCTTGGATATGTGATGGATGGTCCTTGGAATGTCTACTAGATTAGACTAGCTTGGAGATTTGATTGATGTTCCTTGGCATGTCTACTAGCCTAAACTAGCTTGGTGATGATGATGATCTCCTTGATCATGTTGTTGCATACAAATGTTAGTTGCTGCTATAGGAGCTAGAGTTGAGGATCCTTGTTGATTGGTCTCCATGTCCCAGATTAGGTCTCTCATGTTGATGATGTTATTTTTTAGGCTTGGAGAGGATCTACATGTGTTAGTGGATGTTTGAGATGGTTTTATAAGTGTTGGAGGATGTCTGACATGTTCAGAAGTTGCATACTATTGGCATAGATGTTGTGGAGAATTTTTATGGCTTAGATGTTTAGTTTGGTTGTTGGTTGGCATCCTAGTTAACCTAGTTTGACTTGCGATGATGTTGGTGATATTGCAGTGACTTGATGAAGTGTTGATGAGGGACCATAGACTTCCAGAGGTCCTATAGAGGCTTTTCAAACTCTAGAAGAAGTTTGAGAATTTTTTTAGCAGAGTTGAATGAGTTTTGGCCATCCTTAGCCTCAGTCGCATGAATGATGAGTCATGGGAGCGAATGAAAAGCTCCAGTTGCATGGAGCCAAGCCTATGGGAGAGATTGAGGACTTCCATTCACATGGAGGTTGTGTTGTGGGAGTGTTTGAGGTTTTTCACGAGTTTTGCTCCACATTCCTTGCTCTTCTTAGCTAATTTTGGTGTTGTGGCGATGTTATTGATCAAATTTTTTTGGCATATGGTTGAAAAAGTTCGTGAGCCCTCTAGAAGTTGATCAATGTTGAAGATATCAAAGGGCTAGTTGAGTTAGTGGTTGATTTTGTCAAGAATCCTATCTCAACCAAACCTAAAGCATGTGAAAATTATTATTGAGAGATCCATAACCTGTAGCATTTACTAAGTGAATCAACACAAAAAATTGATAAATAAAGGATGGAATTGAGTCTATTGGTTGGTTGTTGTGAGAGTGTGAGAGTATGCTATTGTGGGGGCATTATGAGTGAGTAGAAATTGTTGAATTTGCTCACATTGTATTGCAGAGAGTGTGTATGTAGATTTAAGATCTTTTGTGTTGTAGAGTGGAGAAGAATTGACAGCTTATTGCGTGCTTGCGAGTAGTGTTTTTGATGTGAGTAGAAGAGAAGAAAAATCCCTCTGTGGGAAAATTTTTAATTCAGATTTTATGTGCAAAATGATCAAGTTGCTAGGTTTCTCATGTTGAGCGAATTGAGAACCCAATTTGAAAATATATGAAATGTGGTTTGCATGGAGGAAGTGAAGGCATGGAGGCTTTAGTATAGATAGTGGTTTGGAATTTAGTAGTAGGAAGAGTTTTCTCCATCCAATAGGATTTAGACAGTCTAATGGTAGTTGAGCAAGGATCATTGGTCATTGGAGCTTTCAACAGATGGTAATCTGTAGATCTGAGAGAAAAATGATTTCATGTCTGAAAGGTTCAACATACTATGAAAGAATTCGAGTCTTCCGGCTTATGCGTGTAATCTTATCCATGTATAATTTTTTCAACATATAATAAAATATTGAGCAGCGCAACAGTAGCAGGGTGGTGTTTTCCCCGGTGAAGGGTTTTCCACCATAAAAACTTATGTCTATTGTGGTGATTGATTTTATGGTTTCATGTTTATTTTGATGCTCTAATCTATGGTTGTTTGTTTCAGTTTGTGCATGGTAAAAGAATAATAATTTGTAGAAAAGGTTTATATGTGCGATCACTATTGATTCATCCCCCTAGTAGTGATCTAGTTTCCAACAATAGTGATTGAGATGGTATCATGTTAGAAAAATGAAAATATATAAAGGACGTGGCTCATGCCATCATCATTAGAATCATAGAAGGATAACTGAAGTAACAATTTGTATGTTCAAAACAAGTCATCTAGCAAGATTCAAAGATAAGAGTTTGTCACGACTCATCATCTTTAGGAAGAAGCATTTGTAGAATAAGGATCATCAAGATCCTCCATTGGAATCTTTATTAAAAAGGTTCACCTCTACTTAGAATAAGAAAGTGTCACATAGATAGTCTATATTCCACCTAGTGTGGGATCCATAGTTTAGAAGGTTGAAGATATGGTGGCAGAGAAATGCAACATGACATTTTAGTTGAAGAATTTCACCTTCAAGAAAGGGAAAGGAAGATGTTGAAGGAAGCCTAGATGACCACATGAAGGAAGAGGTATGAATTTGTTAACTTCGAAAGATAAATGAATCCATGCCATGACTTAGTTGCAAAATAGAATGGTTAGAATGTTTTATCTCATGATCACGATTGAAGAAGAAGGGACTCTTCCTTATGAATGATACATGAAGGTATAGATATCATATGCCTTGAACTCTTTTATATAATGACATGATGAAATCAACATTACATGATCTCATGGAGAATATGAAGTGGTTAGTAACTATTGTTCCTATGATGAAGGGACTATTCCTTGAGATCCTAAGGAAGCATTATATGATGAAGTTGAAAGAATGGTTCGCTTAGAAGATTGATCAACATATGATTAGAAGGATTAGCTATGGCATCTCCATGGAGAAGGTATAAAAACCCTGATAAGTATGATGAAGGAGAATCTTGATAGTAAATGTTTTGGAGATGGATTTGTACAATATGTGGTATGTTGATGTTGGAGGAGCTGATATTATGTCAAAAGGCCATCATGAAGAGGTAACTATATTTTTTTGAAGTTCACTTTTTTATTTTTGAAAGCAAGCATCTGGTTAGGTTGAAATAGGGCTACCATAAGAGGGTTGTAGAAATTCACCTAAAACTAGTACACATAGACTTGGATGGAAAAACCTTGAAAGGAACATGACTTGGAAGAGGTAATTGTATGAAGGATAGCCAGATGATGATAAAGAAGATTACTTTTCGATGAAGAGAGGGATGACATGACTATTGGTTCAAAACTATACTTTGTTGAAGGGAAGTGATGAGGAAGAGGGTCGAAGCCCTATGAAGAAGTTCCGAAAGAAATTGGCTCCTTGGTGAAGAATTTGAAGTTCATCCATGACCTGATGATGCTAAAAGGAGAAGGCCTACAAGTAGTTGATAGTACCATGATCTCCACCAAAGAGAAAATAGTTTTTGCTGGAAACAAGTCCCTAGTTAAGAGGGGGCTTGGGTATATTCCTTTTATAGGAATGAGTAAATCCTCCCTAGTTAAGAGGGAGAGATAGACGCATCATTCTTGTCTTCACATTATGAAGAAAGAATGGAGGGTTGGGTAAGAATTTGAGACTTATTCTTATACTCTTTGATGAAGAGGTAGGGAATCCAATAGGAAAGAGTAGTCAAAGAGAAAATTCCATGAGGATGTGTAAGTCCAAGATGGGAATGGTCCTAAAAGGACATACCTTGAACATTCAGATGGGGTATGTGCCTTGAGAGACAATGATGAAGGTGTATATAAATCATTGTATCCCCAACATTATGCTCTAATCTTGTGGAGAGAGAGCATTGTTAGTCAAGGACTTGCTATATGAAAATGTTGGTTGATATGATGAGATCCACTGATATAAGCTGATAATATATCTTATGAGATGGCTTACCAATCTGAATCTTCTTATGAGAATACTTCAGTCTGAGAATTTCCATGTACCACGTATGTATTATGAATACCTTCCTATTTAAGAGGGTGTGCTAAAATATGTAACTAGTTTCGGTCTTCATAATGTCTTATGTAATCTTGATTTTTGTTTTTGATATAAAAGAGAAAGAAAATTTATTATTATTATTTTTAGCATGGGTTTCATACTCTAGGTTAATTTGTTTTAGGTCAAACACCCATTGTGTGCTTCTAAGAAGTTGTCTAATAGTCAAAGAGTCATTGTAATATGTAAAAGACCCTATTGGGCATCATGTATCAAGTTAAAGAAATTTATTATGAGTCAGAAGTTTACCTACAAGACCAAGTTGGCCTACAAGGATCAATTCAGCCTCATGATGACAGTTTGAGATCCAAGAGAAGCCTATATATAATATGGTACTCGATCTCATTAAGATAAAATCCAACCAGTTCGATCAAGGATGAAAAGAGACTTAAAAGGATGAAGAAGGAGAATAAAAGAAAGACACTAGGGCACATATTACAACTATAAGGTTGAAATTTTAGTACTCTAAAGAAGCCAAATGTTGGTGCCATAAAGATCAATTTTGCAAGTCGAATTGCCAAGAACAAAGAAGCAATCCATGTGAAGGAGAGAGAAGGTTGATTTCACCATCTTTTTCTCACACATGGAAGCTAGGGTTTCTCCAGTAGAAACTGAAAATTACAACCCTGAAGCAGTGCTGAAAATCTAAAGTAGAGGTTCAAATCTAATTTTTTCAAGCGGTTTGACTTGGGTTGACTTTGAGGAAGAGAAGGGTCATCAAAGGAAAGGTTGACTTGGTCTTGGAGGGGTCTTTGTCTAGGGTCTTAGGTCTTGGAATTATTCATTTGAATATTCTATAAGAAGAGAAGAATTCTTATGGGTTTTCCTCTCAAAAGGAGAGGTTTTGGCCCATGATAGAAGAATATAGCTCCTATCCTCTTGTTCTATTGATCTTCATACTTTAGTAATTGTTTGATGATAAGAACACTATAATAATCAAGTAAATTAGAAGCTAACTACAAAGTAAATCAAGTTAAGTAAAAGAACATCACAAGAAGCTATCAAAGTAAGAGAAATCACCCTAATCTAGCTGCCCTTGATTTCTCAACTGTTAAGTTTAGGTATGTTCCATGCTTAGGGCAATTTATTTCTATTTTCATAGTTAGCTCAATATCTTTTCAAGATTAGAAATCACATCAGCATTAAAGTAAACTGCAGATAGAACATAAACATAAATAACAGAAGACAAGCCAAGACAAGAGGACACAAGATGTGGTGCCAGCCAAAGAAAAATGCAATGTGGAGAAACCCTTGATCATTTCTTCTTATATGTTCTTCAATAGTTTAGTAGAGAGAGAGAGAGAGAGAGAGAGAGAGAGAGAGATAGTACATTTACAACTGAAGTCAACACTTTGACTTATCTAGATGAGAGCATAGATCATCTCTAAGAAGATGATACATGAGATCAGTTGAAGACATGTTGCTTCAATTGATTCTCCAAGTTAACACCTTCACTTATCATCGTGCTACATCTCGTTATCATGTTGTGCCTCACCGTGCTGCACCATGTTGCACCCGTCATCACAATGTTGCATCTCATCATGCTTCATCAATCATGAAAGCACCCATAACTATATTGCATCATGTGCCATTGCTGCACCATGTTTCCATACTGACCTACATGTTTGTTGCACCTAGCTATCTTGTTGTCCCTTGCTTGCTTGTTTTCCCAAGCATGCTTGTTGTCCCAATGTGTTATACTAGCAACACTATGAACTTGCTATATCATACTGTTGTACCTCACCATTGTGTTGCCCCTCATTATGCTATGATACACTTCATTGTTGTACCCATCATGTTGCAACATTCATCAACATGCTGCTACAATATATCTGCTACTTGCAACATCATGTTGCTTCAATGTATCATCACTGTTTTCTTCATCCAAGTGGTTGTACTATTATCAACACAGTCCTAACATATGCTACCTTGGTGGACAGACTTCAACATATACCCTTCAGCACTCTTCTCCATGTCATACAAGACTCTTTCGGACCTTCTCCTCCATGGTTGTGATTGGGGCATGCTTGAATAGTCTTCCTTTAAATCACCTGGAGGACTGTAGTTAGGGCAGCATAGAGCTTCTCCATAGGGTTGCGTATAAGGCATTGTAGGGCTCTCCATAGAGGTGTGTATAGGTCAGCGTAGGGCTTTCCAATAGAGTTGTGTATAGGGAAGAGTAGGGCTCTCCATAGAGTTGTGTATAGGGCAGTGTAGGGCTCTCCAATAGAGTTGTGTATAGGGCATCATAGGGCTCTCCAATAGAGTTGTGTATAGGGTAGCATAGGGCTCTCCAATAGAGTTGTGTATAGGGCAGCATAGGGCTCTCCATAGATCTGTGTATAGGGAAACATAGGGCTTTCCAATAGAGCTGTGTATAGGACAGCATAGGGCTCTCCATTAGAGCAGTGTATAGGGTAGCGTAGGGCTTTCCAATAGAGTTGTGTATAGGGTAGCATAGGGCTCTCCAATAGAGTTGTGTATAGGGTAGCACAAGGTTCTCCATAGAGCTATGTATAGGGCAACGTAGGGCTCTTCAATAGAGCTATGTATAGGGCAGCATAGGGCTCTCCAATAGAGTTTTGTATAGGGTAGGTAGGGATTCCCTTTTAGACCAGCAATTAGATCTCTCCTTGCTGCATTATGTAGGCTTCCTTCACTGCGTTAAAATCTCCTCCATGATAGTGTTAGGATCTAGAGCATCCTCTAGGGTAGTGTATCCTCTTTAGATCTCTTCTCCCACCAAAACCCAAAGAAAAGTGGAGAGGAAGAGATCACCAAGAGGATGTGTGTCTAAATGACATTCAAGGCACCTCTATTTATACTAAAAAATTGAGCACAAGTGGGGTTTATTTGGTTGCTGGCTGACCTTGACGCATTGTCCCATAACACAAATAAATTCATACCTCCATGAATACTTATCGGAATTGATGATCTTTATATCAATCCTACACCTCTCGATGAGAGGGATCAAAGAAAACTATCAGCTACCATTAATAAGATGACCCACATGGATTTTTACCCTAGTTTCCAATTTTAACACTCCCTCTCAACTAGGGATAACTACATTCGCTCATCCATATATCCAACTATACTATCTCTACCATCAGTGCCATGCACTGCTCTACTATGCTCTGCTCTTCTCTACTTTGCTCTGCTATGTTGAACCATGGAGAAGAATAATTGGTCGAGAATGTCTCATACTATTCTCTACTGACCCAAAGTCAGTTTCATCTGAAGAAAGTGTCATATCACTCTTACTGACCCGAAGTCAGTTTTATTCATCCTAGATCAATATCACAAGAGAGTGTCTCAAACCACTCATACTGATCCCAAATAAGTTTCATTGATCCCAGATCAATGGAGGTCATCCTAGCATAGGGAGTATGGTAGATACAATGATGCGTCCATTGATAGTATTACTATGGTCCCTAACCCTATTTCCCTGCTCATTGATCAGATGAGAGGTACTTCCCATGAGTCCTAGACTATATGGATAGGATGCCTTGACAGGAGAACTAATAATCCTATCCCACAGGAGAACGAATCATCCTGTCCTGCAGGAGAACGAATCATCATGTCCAATAGTCGCCACAGGAGTACTAATCATCCTGGCTCACAGGAGAACTACTCATCCTATCCCAAAGTCGTCAACGGGTATCATAGGGGAAGGTTGAACCTTTCACCCTATACGTAGCGCACCACCAGGGGAGGGTGAGTTGCCCTGTGGTCGTATGTTGCTCTAGTATGTACCCCAAGCCCCCTAGAGCTCTGAGAGATCAATGCATGCAACATGCAGGACCCTTATAAGAAGGTCCCTTAACGACTCCAAGTCATTCGAGAAAGTCACATGTTTGACCTTTCCTCGGAGCTTTGACAAAATGTCTGCAACCTGTACATCAGTCTCAATGTGATGGAGCCTCATTGCTCATCGACTTACCATATCCCAGATAAGGTAGTATCTGATGTCTATCTACTAGAGCAATCATTGAATACAGATTCCTAAACAATCGAATCCTCCCTTGGTTTTCACAGAGGATCATGGTGGTATTCATAATATGTACAAACAACTCACATAAGAGCTTCCACAACTAGGTAGATTCATACGAGATCATACTTGTAGCTATGTATCCGGTCTCGGCGGTGTTTATAGAAACTGACTTCTGGTTCGTGCTCATCCATGATATCAAAGCAGAACCCAAAGAGTACCAGCACTGAGAAGTTCTCTAGTTATCCTCCACACTGCCTACCTAGTCAGCATTCGAATAATCATGCAACATCATATTTCCGGCAGTGTATCTCAATCCATGAGAGATTGTGCCCCGAAGATATCACAGAAGATTCTTGGCACCAATCCAGTGAGGCTGACCCAAATATGAGCTCACCATGCTAAGTGAAAAACATATTTTCGGATAGAAGTTCACTAAGAACATCAATGAAAATGAGTTTATCAAACTTAGAGGCATTTCCCAAATCTGGTCCGACATCATCACCATATAACTTTTGAAAGTTAAGATCCTCGAGGTGGTCACGGGCTTGCAGTTTACCATTCCACATCTGGAATCCAACTCCCTCTTACTTTTGAAAGTGAGAGGATCTACACCTGTCTGAAATAGGTCATCCTCGAAGGTGCCGGTATGAGAGGTCTATCATACACAACCTTCAAACAATGGTTTCGATCGACTTCATTCCTAGTGAATCTCAGCTTCATCTGACAGCTATCAATCCTCTCATGTCAAACCCGAGGTAATCTGCTTCAAGCCATAGAGGGATTTCTTCCACCAGCACACATGAGATTCCTGATCATGAATCTCAAACCCCTCGAGTTGTTCCAAACCTGTGGACCTGCTACATGAGGGGAATGGTCCCCTTGTAAGATTTTCCCTTCGGTACATCTTACACATGTACCTTCATGCTCCTTTTGAATTCAGGCATCCTTGTCATCATCTGACTTATAGCCCTCTAGTGCTAT